>CABFOQ010023910.1:0-21366 GCA_900660455.1 Gephyroberyx darwinii
CTGAGGAGAGCGGGAGGATGGTGGGGCGGAGGAAGGAAGGGATGAACGGCGAGAGAGAGAAAAGAGAAAGAGAGGAGGAAGACAGGGAGAGATAGAGTTGGGTTGGGGAATGGAGGACTAATCTAAATTCCACCTTCAGGGCATGAAATACCCCCCTCCCCTCAAATGGAAAGGTACCAAACTTGAAATTGTAAACTACACAGGAATATATAAGCAGCAGCCCAAATATGTCGAGAAGCCTTATCAAACATGCCTCCACTCGCAACACAGTAAGCAAAGACAGGCTGCCGGCGGAGATACACCGGAGGACTTCAATAGCAGTTTCATTAGTTTCACTTTTCCTGTGGACGTTTTCCAGAAATCCAGTGTGATTAGAGGCCTTGATTTCGGTACTAATCGGGGGTGCAAAACAACAGGCTGGTACAGATATTCGTCTAGTAACACCGACGTGGCCGGATCGCTACGGCTTTTTTTGGTTTCCCCACACCTGAGCGACCCTGGCACTGTGTGAAAGGAATGGGGAAAATACCTGTGAAAAACTAACAAAGCCCATAGAAAAATCACTCCGCTGACAGCATAAACACCGCGTCCCGGGGAATGCTCCCAGCGCTTGTGTCAAGGTGCGTGGTCATTCGGCCTTGCCAATTTTCCCCATGAATGAGAATAAGGAAACTGAGCCATCACTCAAAGTCTGTCCCCCCTTTTTTTCGAACGAGCTCTCTGACAAAGGTGCACTCGGCACGTTAAGTGGGACGGCCCGGCAGAATGGTAATTTTTTTTTTTTTTGAGTGTTAAGAGGACGGGGGGGACGGATCCACTTCAAGGTGAGCTGGGATCACGGGATAACGGCTGTAAAATACACGGAACAGTCGGTTTGATGAGGTTCGACGAGACTGACCCGATTGGATTGTGATTAGAGATTCGGCGTGTGGAAACTAACCCTCCGGAGTTTCTGGGAACGTGATCGCACAGATGCACCGATCAAAGGTGAAGTGGGAAAGGCGTCGAGGCCTGCTGCATCACCAGAGATAAACACAGCACTGAAGCTAGCATTGCTAACTTTGTCGGTGCAAGTCCAGAAGGTTTCATTCTTGTGTACTAGAGCTACGGAGTGGAATAACTTCCTCCTTACCACTGCAGATATCCAGAAATCACTGACGTGTAAAGGTAGAATTATTGAGAGATTGCTGGAAAGCACCCCCTTTATAAAGGATGTATCTCTGTAACCCAGCTATTCCTTGCTCCAAGGAAATTTCTATCAATTGCTTGCACATCACAATGATTGAGAACTATTTGGAGTAATGTTTGACAATTTTACTTTACACAAATATGACTTTTTGTTTAAATTTGTCAAGAAAGAAAGAAAAAAAAAACAGTAACTCTGCTATGCAGACACGCTCAAGCACTGGACAGGATATACTAAGCCTATTATTACACCATGAGAGCAGGTGGCTACCTTTTGTTTGTTTGCCTATTTTTGATTTCCACATCCCTGCAATTTACCAACACTTGTGCGCCTTTTTGTTCCATTTGAAGAGGGGTCAGTGAGACAGAATACAAAGAGCCACCAACTCAACTCCTGCCAAACAAACACACTCGTTTGAGCTTGCAAAGTTGTTGGCCGTTTGTTTGTGTCTACAATAATGGACACAAACATACTCTAATACCCTTTAATTACCTATGAGAATAACATGGAACATTCATACCAACTAATACAAATGCATAAAAATAGGAAACATCTTCCATAGAGCATTTCTGTGCACAGTGACACAATGTTCTAGTCTCATATGAAAAAAAAACACCATGGCGTCAACTAGCAGCATGAACTCAAGGCATTGCACCCATGTAGAAAGAGATTAACAAAGCAGCCATTCTAAACAGGAACACCGCTCCTCTGTAATGGACCTGTCTAGTCTCGATGTTGGCTTAATTCAAAACACACGTCAGGCCTCACAAAGGAAAAGCACGCGCGGCGCAATGAACCAAACAAACACCAGAGCCATTTTCTACCCTGAGATGAATAGCAATTACGATTTCTGTTATGTCTCATTGGTTAACCCATTTGTTCTTCTGCAGAGCCGCGGAGATGGAAAACAGCTTAATCTCCATGGGTATGAGATAAAAAAAATGTTGTCGTTCAAAAAAAAAAAAAGATAATCCGCATTTCACTCACATCCTCTCTACCACCTTTTCATATATGTGTTGTATTATCATACATGTATTATCTTATGTGGCTCTGCATTTATCTGCTCCAAGTGTCTTCAAGTCCTGTAAAATTGTTATTACCTTCTTATTACTATTTCCGTATTGTTACGAAAGACACGTTTGAACACTATTCCTTGTATTCTGATTGGCCAAGTAAGTGGAGAGTGAATTCAGCACTACTTTTTTTCACACCAGAGAAAGTTTCAGAATGGCTTATCTTTGCAATTCAACTTAACATTTTGTATCAATCCAAAGTTAAAAGTGGCCCTGTAGCCCAAGTTGAAACGCTTCTAATGGCTGAAAGAAAACAGTGACAAGTCACCTTGAATTCTTTAGCATGGCCTTTCATGGGGGATTGCTTTGTGCTCCCGAGGGCCTTTTTAGCATGACTGTCGAGCAGCCCGGCTACCTTCGCCACTGCCTGAATACCTAGTGGTTGCTCATTGTGTTGCAAAATATGTACGAAAAAAGAACCTCACGCTTCAATGTCACCAAACGATTTTACCATACTGTGTGTATTACATAATGAACACACTCTGGTGCACGTAACACACTTCATCTCAAGAGAGGATGGCTCATGTTTTTCAGGTTCACTCACTGTAAATAAATGGTTTCTCACCCTTTGTAATCCTTTAGCGACGTAGGGTAAGGTCAACCAACAACAAAGTTTAAAACAAGCGTGAGCCTCTTGAAATAAAGGAGCTATATTTACTGACTTCATATGTTTTGTTTGCATTAGTTTCATCAAGTAGGTAAGTATAATCAGGTGGTAAATAATTGGGTATGAAGTTAACCAATCAGAGGTCACTCCCATAAATCCAGGAGAGAAACCTGGTCAAGTTGGTGTTACCATGCAGGAGAAGGAAAAACACTATGCTGAGATCTAAGAGACCTCAGAGGAGCTCAGGAGACGTCCTTCTAAAATATCACCAAGAGACACAAGAAAAATATTAAAACTAATAAAAAACAATCCAAGGATAACATCCAGAGATACAGAGATGTGCATCCGCCAACAATAAGACTGAATAGAAATGGCTTCATGCAAGGAAGACAGGAAGAACCTCTACTGTCTACAGAGAATAAAGCTGCCTGTCTTCTGTTTGTCAGAGACCATCTGGACAAACCTGAGGATTTCAGGAAGTCTGTTCTCTGGACAGATGAGTCCAAAACTGAAATGTTTGGTCGCAATCCAAAATGCCATGCTTGAAAAAACCCCAAACCTGTCCTCAACCAAGATAACCTTTTCCCTATGGTCAGGCATGGTGGTGGGAGTGTCATAGTCTGGGCAGCTCTGGGCGATAATGTTTCTCATGCCATTTCCGACCACATATCTGTGTGAAACTGGGTTGTCAGCACTTGAAGACAAAATGCAGAAACAATGATTTCCATCATTGACTCTCATCTCTATGGATATTAAGACTTTGACAGCTGCCGTGCAGCAACACCCTCTACGGTCTTTAAGCTGTTATGTAGGTTGGCTCACTGCTTTTGTTTGGTGATTAATGACAGTGAGGTTGTCAACATGAGGTTGTATGAACAGAGAATGTATTGCTGTCTATTTCATGATTGCGGGCTATTTGGCAGGCTATTTGGCTCCCATGATTTGGTTCAGTATAGTCAGATGGCCGATTTTGTATGGATAGATGGACTGGTGGGGCTGCAGATTTTTTTCCCCGAGTTGCTTAAGTGTGTGCCTTATTTTGTTCATTGATGGTGGGAACATAGCTGATTGCTCAAGTGAAAATAGAGCCGGTATTTGGCTGATACAGTACGGAGGCACATCTGCAGGTGCAGAAGTGTGCAGGGATGAAATAACTCCCACAAATCGTTTTTCTCTTTTCATCATCGGCTTGATCATGATTTTTTTCAAAAAGAACATACTGTACCTGAAAAAGGTGTGTGACGAGAGAGAAAAATATACTGGGTGAGTGACGAAATCAAAGGACAAAGAGTGCAGTGGCAACATTAAGGAGAGAGAGAGAGAGAGATGAAGGGAGGGAGACGCGTCGACTGGAGTTAATGACAAGCTCAAACAGTCCCTCTCACGTTCTTCACTCTGACTTCCAGCAGGGCAGAAAGAGATGCCAACACTCCGCGGTAATATCCCCCCCGCCGAGGTCGCGAACATTCAACACAGTCTGAGATTCTTCAAGAGTTTGTTAAGCCCAGTGCATGAATGTCATTTTAATATTTCTCTTCACAATTTGATGGATGCTTTTTTTTTTCTCTCTCTCTCCCCAACAAAGCGCCAAAGTATTAATACCAGACATACATTATCTGGGCAGCTCAAGTGGGAAATGAGCCTCGAACCCTGGCAGTTTTAATGCCTTGCTCTATCCTGGCCCCTCCACTGTGGGCCATATTTACAAAGCATTAGTGGCGCCATTATTGCAGTTGAGTGCATAAAAAGTGTCAATTCTGATCTACTAACCAGTGTGCACACCCATTTTGAGCGCGGGGAATGGGGTGAACACCTGGCAGCAGGCTTTTAGCGCGATTGATATATATTTTGGAGGAATGGAGATGGCGGGGCGCGAAGACAGAGACGGAGGAGCCGATGAATGAAATGGTTCAATTTTGCCTCGACCAAAATGGTGCAATGGCGTGTTAAGGTCTCGCCCTGAGAAACCCTTGGCCACTGTGTTGTTTGTCCAAAGGCGCAAGAGAGAGAAAATAAGAACGAGAATAATACAAGATAAATAAGAAAATCAATGAAGAAATACATGAGAGAGAGAGAGAGAGAGAGAGAGAGAGAGAGAGGGTCTCAAACATCAGAGGATGAGGTTAAAAGAAATTGTAGCTCGCCAGGTCATATTGTATTATCACTGCTTGATTAAATAAAATAAAAATGGACTCAGACCGAGAGGAACTCGGTGCCATATCCACACTGACAAAACTGGCAACCCTTCATCTGCCGGCCTCTGGCTCAGCTACAGCGGGGGAGATCACAGTCTGCTCTCTCACCTGCGCTGCCTATTGCTCTGAGAGCAGCGCTGCATCGCATGGGAATCACAGAAACTAATTGGAAAACTGTGACTGACTTGACTTGCACAAGTGGTCTTGATAAATCAGGTGCTAAACTGGAGAATTTTTGCGCACGGTAGTAATTAGCGCGCCTCTTACAGCGAATACAGCCCTGTATGTTATCCCACTTCAGAAAGAGCAAAGATGTCACAAAAAAAAAAAAGCTTGTATAAGCTATGACTCCGGAGCCTGTTGAGCCTCCTTACCGCGACCAGGCATGGTCACCCACTGGAACGCTGGCTTTAGACAAAACATCAAATGCTGTATGGATCAAATAACAATGACAGCTGTTGAGGGTGCCAGGTCTGGACGCCGTTGTTACTGGCAAGCTCAGAATAAAAGCACGACACGCCTGCTATCAAAATAAAAGGCACTGCTGGGGTTTAACACGTACTGATTGGATTATAAAAAAGAAAAAGAAAGTGACAATATATTTTGCTCACGCGCTACTCTTTCATTGGACCTTTTGCCACTGGGGCAGTAGCAGCTACCCAGTGCAATGACAGTCTTCTGCTGGCGGCGAATGAGCTGCTCCACTGGAGAAATTGGAGTTTCAGTGCCTTGCCCAAGGGCACCTCAGGGGTGACCGTTTCCCCACCCACATTTTTTCATGGTTATATAAAGTTGTATGATTTTTTAAATTATTACACAACGTGCCGCCGCCAAGAATCCAAGTGGCGAGTGTTAAACCCAGCGATGTTTTTTCCCTCTGTAATCAGGCCGGTAATTTAGCCTTAAATTCCCTGAGAGGTGGGAATGACAATCTTTCAGAATGCTGCGGTCTGACCAGCCGTAACCGGTTTACAACAGAGCCGCTGCTGTTGCAGCTGTTGCTGTTGCGGTTGCTGTAGCGGACTCTGACGTGCCGGGGCTTATCTGGGGCACACAGGAGGCACAACAATGAACTTATCACCATCCAGCCACTTGGCGGGATGTAGCTGCAACCCCAGCGCGCTGCTCTGACCGCGAGCCGGCTTCGGTTCATTGATCATATACACACCAACAGAACCTAATCTAGGGACACTGAGCCTTTCAAACCGCAGGCCTCAGCTTTGGACAGAGAAAAGGGGGGAGAAAAAAAAAGGAGTTTTTTCCAGGTAATATAAAAAGCTGCCCTCTGAAAAAAAAAGCTAGAGAAAGAAGTTCAATAACTTTGCAGGGACCTCCGCTGCCTGCATGTCAACTAGTTTTCCAGGGTTTTGATTGAAGCTCTCTAAGCTGGCAGCAGGGCTTTTTCTTGGAAACCGCGACAAAGATATGGCGTCAGATTTAAAGTGAAGCACCGCCTGTGTCATACGAGCCATTTCTAAACCACGCGGTGTGATTTTTGGGGCGAGTCACATTAAAACCCTGACAGAGGCATTATGTTCTGACACAGTTATTGTCACTAATATTAGATACTTCAGGGGCTCTGCAGACAGCATTTAGGCCGTAAATGAGAAACATCACAGCCTTTTTAAAACACTGTGATTTTTTGTGCGGAATAACACCGTGAATGCTGTGAAAAGCTATGCTCTTTGTCTCTTTTTATACAATCAATGAAGTTATGGCAGCAGGAAAGAGTGCTGCTAGTTCCCAGTCGTTTTGATGTGAAGCATACGTAGCTACCCATCACCAGTCATGTTTTATTTTCAAAGACGTCCCTCTCATCTGCGCCTATTGTACTTTCTGACTCGCGTGCCCGATTTTCCCGGTCCCGCCCGCCTCCCTCCCTCCTTCCTGTCTGGAGGAAGGATCCGAGTGATCGTCACATCAAACAGAGCAGAGTGACTCGCCCCTTGCAATCTGGACATCAGCAGCAAATTGAAAGTGATTTTCAATAACTGCGCTGACGAGCGGCAACAGGCGGATCAGAGTCGTTCTCACGATCTGACAGGCTGTAATAAGAAGAGAGATGATCTAACATTCCCTGTGTTTCGAATGGATCGTGGCTCGGAGATCATTTTCACCAGCCGGCGCGTGACATATTTAGTACTGTATGTGTGAAATACCTTGTGTTGATCTGAGACCTGTTTGCTTCTGAGGGCGTAGTGAATTTCGAAGGGCCACGTGACTTGACCGGGGGTTGCAGATTAATGATCTTGCTCACAAGACTCACAAAGTTAATATATGGATCTCTTTTACATTCACGGGGATCTGATGTATGTTAATTCTCAATGGTAATTGTCACTAGAGGCTATGAGCATGCAGAAAATGCAGGAGGCAAGCTGCAGGGCCGACACGCCTGAGCTCTATTCATAAAAACTTCTCCATTCAGGCCCTGCCCTTGTCATTCCTATCTAACAAAAACCCTCTGAAGTTACACGTCATGTTTTTCAACTGTTTAGACGGTAATGAAAAAACGGAGGCTTATGGTAAAAAAAAAAAAAAAACTGATTTCAGCTGGCGGTGTGAATGAAGCCTTCGGGATGCTCAGAACGGTGTTTTTTTCTCTGGAAAATACTGTTTCACGTCCCCCTGCAGACCGACTCACAAGGAGAAAACTATTTTATGGCAGGCGGTGGAGAAAAGTGCCCACAAATCTCCCCAAATGACACCGGGGATAAACAATCTTGGCTTAGAAACAATCTTGCTGGGGATCAGAAATTGGGCGGGAGGGAGGTGGAGGGCATTTTGGTTCCAATATCATCATCATCAACCTCTCCTATTCCTTTTCTATAATTTTCAATCCCTGTTCTGCTGCTGTTAGAGCAAGTCTGACGCCCAATCTGAATAAAACATCATCACCGGTCTGATATTAAAGTGTCCACATATAGTATGCACAAACCATGTCTGAACCTATTAGGTAAACTTAAACGATAATTTCCGGTATTTTTTAAACCTGGGCCCTATTTCCGGTGTTTTTAAACCGTTGTTTAACCTCTTCCTGCAACAACTCACCTCTCGCAAGATTTCAGAGCGAGACTTCTCCTTGAGCAAGACTTCTGTTTCTGGTTAAACAAAGGTCTATCTCTGTAGGATCCTTTCCGTAATGCTGTCAGACACTTTCAATAACAATCTGAGCCTGTTATCTGCAAAAACAAGCACTTTTAGTGGACGTACTTTGATCGGGCACAGTGGCCCCAACGGATTACATTGTAGCAGTTGCAGCCCGTTTCACGGCTGCCGGCTGAGGCGATCTACTGGATCAATTCCAAAACTTTTTGTACCTATTAGTCATTTAAATGTAAAAAAAAAAAAAAAAAATAGGGCCCAGGTTTAAAAATACCAGAATTATCCTTTAACTAAATCCTATGCAAAGCTCCATCCCACGACAAATTGCGAACAAGCTTGCACTTTGTGTTAGCCTTCTGCTTTTCTCGACTGGTGTTGGACCGGAATCATGACGGTAACAAAGGCTGCACAGCGGGATCTGCAACAGTAATACCTAACACAGAAGTACCACACACTGTGCCAAAGTCACACAATTACACAGACAACATGCTCAGCCGTGATTAGAATACAACAGCTGAAAGGCACATTCTTTTCTCATGAGATTGGCAAAACTCGGACTTGTGATAATGAATTGGATTATGTGAACATGTTTTATTTGATTTTATTGTTTTAATTTTGTGCCGTTGCAACGTGATGCAATCTGCTCCATCAGTGTGGGGAGTTTAGGTTTAAGATGTAGGTTATCCTAAAGTCACAATGTGTGAAATAATAACTAATGTTACCTTATAGATATGAGAAGAGTTGCAGATAGATAGTTACATTTTGTGACACAAGGACGCAGATCATTATTATGACCTTGACTCAATAGTCCTATAGTCCTATAGCATGCTGTGCAGCTTTTTTCACGATATTAATTTTGGAATTTTGTAAAAAAAAAAAAAGACAAAAAGAAAAGAAAAATCTAAAATAAATATGTTTAAAATTTCTGGATATTGTACCCAGGGATGTAGTGGCGGGTATACCCACCTAAACTCAGCTTACCCAGTTCAGTTACATTCATATTTATGAGGTCAATTCATAGTATACATCACAAATAGTATCAAACTGATACTGATAAGTTATGAGTAATCATGTGTCAGTGAATTACGATAAAATCGCTTTATTATGAAAAAAACAAACAAACGTATAAATAACAGACACACATCCTTGAGTTTAGTATGCATTACAATATAACCTCTACACGTGCAGGTACATGTTCTGCATACATATCTTTTTAAAACCATCTGTGTGTTGGAACGTATGCAGCGCGGTTAACATGCATTAGCCAAAGCTGTGTATTCTGTATGCGGCGTGAGATGCCGCTCATAGCCTCTGTATTGAAAGAGTTTGGTTTATTATGCAAATGCTCTCCCTTTCACTGTGTACAGGTAGACAGATTTACTTGTAACCAATGATTACCCTAATCCATCCGCAAAACAAGTCGGCGATGAATTATGCAAATACTACATCTGTTTCCGCGCAAATGAATCTCCGTGGAAAATGGCACTGTCAACATAATGCGAGATCCATCCTCAGGTGTCAGCGGCAGACCAACACTGATGAAACAAACCACTGCTTTACGCTTTCAACAAGCTCTTGACAAAGCCTAGACGGTGGCCTGCCATGAACAATGAGTGATGCTCCTCTGCACCAGAACGGAGGTAGACAGAATCTAAACAGGACTCGTGTCCTGCCGCACAAAGAAATGGGTTTGTGGATTCTTTGTATGTGGATTTTTTTTTAATCAATATTTTAGTTTGCCCTGATCCTATCCCAGCAAGCATTTCGTGGACGGCGGCGTGCAGGACGTGGCCGAGTTCGACGGCAACCCAAACGCAGTGTGATGTCGTGGCGCATTAAAATTTCATATTAAGACAGCTTTGGAAATGGTTTTCAACTGATAATCAGGTCCTGGTTTCATAAAATGATGCATTGTATTATTATTATTGCTCACTTCTCTCAACACCCAAAACCCAACACGAAAAGGTGTCATCTGGGATCACTGGGGGGAATCTAATGTGTCACCTTTTCTTGCATTTTTTAGGAACAGCTACATGCATGCATGCTGTATGTATTTTGCATGGACCAAAACCTATGCTTTACACCTTCCTGACATTAATATTCCTTTGAACTAAATGTCAAGTTCATCTACACAGGACCCGGGCCTCGACGGCGGGGCCAAGGTGAATGTTAATTATTACGGGAGCAAATTGACTTTCACGTTCAGAGGTTGTATTCATTAACTAAAAGCAAGTGAACATTGCATAGACAAAACCACCCTCAGACATATGGCTCTTGGCGCTTTCCCTGCAAAATGACAGCACGACCTTTGATCATGACGGTTACGGGACGGGAGCGAGGGTGCTTTGCTAAGACTATAACCAGGTATAAAGCCCGGGGAAATCCCACCTCTTTGATTTGTGTAATCTAGGGGCATACTGGTTTGAACAAAGATTAAAGTCCTGACCTTTGTGACATTGAATTAGAGTTGACACTAATTCAATACTGTTTGGTGAGCCTGGAGTGACGGGTTTGTCAAAGGGAGTTTTCTCAATTCACATCAGCAATAACAAAAGAATTCACAGAAATTTTGTTTGCTTCTATTCTTCCTTAAATTCATCAAAATGTAATATCAAAAATCCAATATTATTTGATCAAAATATTCTATTTGTGTAGCATATTTTCTTTTGCTTATCAGTCTGTGCACAGGTCTCCGATTAAAAAAAAAGCCTCTGTCTGAATGGGATTTGCCCAAATAATTTCAGAAAGCCTGGCCAAGATCAAGGTCATAGATCTCCCAGGCCGCTAAACATTCGCTTTTGTTTGGCTCTATCTAAAAAAATATATATATTTATATATATATTTATATATATATATATATTTATTTATAAAATAAATATATATTTTAGTGCATGGCTACATGGAAAAACACTGTTCATCTCTTTGTAAGTATCAGGATGGAAGTCACAAATTACACTTACCCTTGTTGAAATTGAATAGCTTTTTGAGTGTTTGCACATTGAGTATTTTATGAAGTCAGCAATTTGTATGTTTGACTTTGCTACATTTAAAATCACACGCACACGCAAACACAAATTTTATAACCTCTCCATAAGCAATACAAACTGAATCTGTATCAAACCTGCTAAAACATTTGGTAACGTCAACCACTTGCAACAATAAATAACAATAACAATAAATTTGTCTGTGATCACAGCTGAGTGAAAGCTGTGAATTCATTTACAATATTATTTCTATATTCCTGTTGTTGTCTAGCTAGCTAGTTTGATAGCTAATAGCAAAAAAACATCAATGGAATAACTAACTTTTTACTTTTTACTTGACGTAATTTTTCTTCTACTTAAGTAGAATTTTTGCAAGGTAACAGTACATGTGTAGGCTACTTGTCCTCAGTTTTCTGGCTCAAGAACAAACAAAAAAATGTATAACTAAAAAAGATAATAATTTGCAAAGTACATGGCCTTTTCATTTAAGATTAATTGTAATATGGCTTGAGAAAGATTAAGATTAGTGACACCAATATGCAGAACAAGTACACTAAGTATCAACAAATCATTCTGAAAACTGTATCAGCATGCCTCGCCACATACTGCAGGCAGAGTATCTGCAGGCTGTCCGAGATGAGCAGCATACCACTGCTGTTTCGAGTTAAGTTCAGTAAACGGTTACATATAATGAAACTCGAAAACCCGAATGAACATCTCGTTCAACATTGCATTACTTCCTCAAAGAGCGGGTTTGAAAGTGAGATGTCTTTGGTTTATAGAGCTTGGTTTGCTCAAAGCTTGCTTGTGAGTGAGTGGGTGGAGGGGTGAGGAGGTTGAGGGGGTGCAAGCCGAAATATCGAAAGTGCTGCTGTCGGACTCGGTCAAGGAACTTTGATGGGAAACTTGGAGTGGGAGGCTCAATTTGGATTGTTGCCTCGGCTAATGTGGCCTTTGACATTGTATGAGGTTCCCCTATCAAAGGTGGAAAAGCTAGAAAGGTTAGTTAGCTGATTCATTAGAAAATGGCTCGGAGCCGCAACACCATTTAAACAGTGAGGCTTTGTATGGGCAAGGCGTTTCGAAATTACCGTTATCTAGCCTGACAGAGGAGTACAAGTGTGCCAAGGTGAGATTGGATTGAGTCAAAAGATCTAATGGTTAGCAGTGTAGCGCCCACAGTTAAAGTGTGGCGGTAGTGGCACACAAAAGAGGCAGTGCGGTAAGGCAGCACTTAGATAGAGACATTGTAGGCAACATGGGAGAGGGGGTTTAGGAAAAAGGAAAATGGTAGCCAAAGAAATACAGGAGGAGGCGATAAGGTGTGCTAGGGCAGTTTCTCAGGCAAAACAAGGGCAGTGGGTGAATTGGGAGAGTGTAGAAAAGAGAAGATTGAAAGTTGTAAAGTTAGTCCCTCCCAAGGGCGATGCACTCGGTGACATAAGCAGGTGTTGAAATGCTTCCCCAACCCCCGACAACCCCCACCACACATTCTCTTTCTCTATTCTGGCAATGTAATATTGTTGTATCATACAGGCAGGTTGTATTGTTATAATGATGTTAGGTCAAGGTTAGGTTAGGGGGGGTTCCAGGACACTGGAATACACTGTTGAGCCTTCGTCCGATGATATGGCATGTAGGCATGTAGTGCTATTTGCTAGAATAGGTAGCTAGCATATGATTCCACCTGATGTCTACTATGGTGTTCATTTGGTGGGTTTTTGTATAATCCTTATAACATCTAAGTTGGGCTTCTGTGAGTGTTGGCACAAGGGAAAGTAACATCTTATCCTGTGTATTCATACTTGTACCAATGCACTCATATTGCTGTACTTTAAATTTATTTTGGTAAAAGCGTCCATCTATTGCAATATTTTATCCAAGCCAGAGGGAATTGAGCACCTGAAGCAACTCATTGTCTCCCAATATCCAAACAGATCTGATAGATGTGATGAATTGAATTATACTGAACATTACAATGATGACATATCTTTCAATATCTTTCAAAGATGAAATATCTTTTCATTCAATCTGTTATGTGTGTAGCAGTGTGAGGGTGTGTGTTGTGTGTAAACAATAGCATCGTCCTTGGGATGCCTTCAAAGACTGCATGCTACTGTCGATAATGCATAATGTTGCCTATTGAATGAATCCATTCCATCACACTTGCTGTACCTGCACTTCACATCGCAATCATTTGACAAGGAGGACTGAGGACTATAAAAGAGAAAGCAGCATTGTGTAATCGTTTGCACGGCCAGTTCTCAGCAAGATCTTAGGCATTGTTGAGAGGACATGATGTGTGCATTTCTATGCGACTGTGTGTGTATGTTAAGAGACTTTGGCGTGTGTGTAGTAGGTACAGAGCAGGTAGGACAGAGCAGAGCCCTCCTTTTCTAATACCTGCTGACAAGTGATGCTTTAATTCTCTCATCACGGCAAAATCCTCCAAACAAAATGTGAGGCACGCTTTGAGCGTTTGAAGCCCAGGGCATCTCGAAGGTGTAATGTAATTTCACGCCTCCACTGTTAGTGCTTTGCAATGTGAAGGCGCGTTCAATTACGATACACCTGTGAATGCTAATGGAATGAGAATGGTTAACAGTACTAATTGGCAGAAGTCATTATGGTAAAGAAAACGCCAGACATAAGAGATACTAATGAGGGGGGAATTTTCTGACTGAACGAAAAGCCTGGGAAAAGAATTTGAAAAGAAACTAAGTCCAGCAGGAATTTAAACATTCAAGTTATAGTGAAGATTGCATGGCTACAGTAGTTGACCTGAGGATCCAAGATCAGTACTCGTTTCCTCAGATGAAAATGTGTGAAAATTCTCATTGTGCATTGAGTCCCGCATGTACCTGACTGATTCCCTTAATGTTAAAGCCCCCAAAACCCTGATTTACTTCTATGTTTTTTTTTTAAAACTGCAGTGGAAAGATGAAATAATAGCCCTCGGAGTGATAAAATGTCAAAATAATTTATGCTTAAGAGCACGGCGCCGTGAGTCATCTTCTGAGATGAAATGAATCAACTTTCGAGCACAGTTTTCAGCACCATTTTTTGTTTCATTTTCCATGTGATTTTCAACAGCGATAAAACATCATCATGTGATATGTCACTCATGGTCTTGATTTGCAAATAAATCTATTACATCAGCCAAAGGGAAAGCACTGCTCCCTGAGGAGGTATTTTGGCTTCCTCAAATTCAGGTGCAGAGCGCTGTGTTACCCATCACCCCCTCGACATCACAGTTTTTGCATCTAAACAATGAGCTGAAGGGCAATCCTACTGTAGTTTGGATGCTGGGGAAATTTAGGCAAACAGGTAGATGATTTTTGGTACAAAACTGGCTCAGGTGTGGAACAACAAGCCTTGACACAATTCAGACCCTTAATGCCATTATCTTTAAGGTGAAGTTGAGGAAGAGGCTGTGTTTTCTTTCTGTGGATTTTCTATTGATTTGTTTTTGCAGGACCACAATAGGAATCCATTTTGACTTTCTGTGGTGTCCTTGATCATTTTGAGATGCATGTAAGGTGTATACAATAAATTAAAGGCTTCCAGCGGCCAAGGTAGGGGTTTCTTTTCTGCTGCGCATCACCGATTCAACAGTCTTCTCTCCTCTGCCGAACAACAGGAAGCCAAGTCTCATGCCTCTCAGCGACATCACGCAGTCTCCCCTCGTCTTGTCGAATTAAAGGAAGGCTAATCTTAATTGATGCTAATGCAAGTCAATGATGGCCATGAGGAACAAGTGCTAATGTGCTCGAGCAATTAACCTAATATTTACCGGCCACGACTCTTGGGAGGTGCTAGCTTATGTCTACTCGCTCCCTCTGCTCTGACATGATGTACAACTGCTTTCAGTCAAGGAGGGGGAAAGAAAACTAGCCTATTAGAGGGCAATTACATTGAGGGCATTAAAAGTGAATCAAACAGAAAGGTAATGTTGGAGAGAGCGGAATATCTAAAAGTATCATTTCAGGTCCATTAAGACCATTCTGCAAAAGGTCAGGAAGGTTGCAGAGATGTTTTTCACAGTATGCATTAAAGGAAAATACTTGCATCATTGTTGGTTTGGTTCATTTTCCTCAATGTACCTGTAATGTACCTTAGCCGTGTTAGCTATTTTCCACCGCATGGCTTTGATGTTGTACTCTGGGGTAACAGTCACCTAACAACATGTCACAATGATACTCTGCCACATTACTTCCTAAAACCTCAGGGACTGCCACTTAGTTAAACAGTTCTCGCTGACAAACATTACCTGCCATTTAAAGGTTTTTGAGCTTTCAAATTGAACTTGAATTTATTTGCTCTTGCTGTGTGCATTGATTCAAAAGCTATTTAAGCTATCCAAATATGTACACCTTTCACTTTGGATTCACGGATTATATCTGCAGAGGGATATGGTTATGATGAGCGTATTTAATGAAGTTTCCATATGAACGGTGGAAATTTGAAGTTGAAGTTTTAATTATAACATAAAAACACATGCAATGCACTGACTACAGTCTTTGTGGCTCATGAGGGGTAGGAAAATGATAGAGATGAGCCAAAAGGTATATAGCAAGAGTATTTTATTTAAAAGGCAATGACAGAATACAGAGAATGTGCTCTCTATCTATGTTATAAATATCTGTGATAAGCCAATTGGTGACAGGGAGCAAATGATGACAACAGTTACAGTTAGGACGTTAGGTCACAGCTTTTATTTAGCTTTGGAAATGCAAAATTTAAATTAAGTGTGTGTATATGTAAATGCATACATGTGAATGTGGGCAACTGATGATCAGTGACCAAAAGATATACATTCATTGTTTAAAGTGACTTTGTAGGTTTAAGTTTCTATTTATTCAGATTAGTTAGCACTGTTGTGACCTCTATTCTTCCTGGGTTCCAAAAGCAAACCACACTCTCAAATCAAAAGCTGCATGCATCATCAGCATGCAGCTCTACGCATACAGGGGATAATAATGGAAACACCACATGAAAAAATGACTCATTTTGTAATTTTCAAAATTACAAAGGCGGCTACACAGGCAAGGCATATTAAGCTGAAGGCCAATTAGCAGATTTGTGTGTGTGTATGTGCATTAAAAGAGCATCATCACATGTGAGTTTTAAAACCAACATGAGGCACACAACAGAGTTCCATAGAGGCCAAATAGCCGGTGCCTGATTTGCATTGGTCACAAAAGCTGTATATTATTTATTGTTGATTCATGTTGGAAATCTTGACAACATATGCCTAAAATGGAATAACTACATTGGCAAAGAGGAATAGTGGTTGCAATTTGAAGCTCACCAACAGGGATAGACGCACACTTAACAGGATAGTCACTAAACACAAAATTCCAAATTCATCCCCCAAATTCAAGCCTCTGTGACCCAGTCTCAACCAAAACTGCAAAAAAACAATGCATAACCTGGTGTAAGTTGCACAAAACCTGGAACCCAATGTCAAAAAGAAATATGGTCTGATGAATCTTTCCCGAGATGCCCTCAACCCACAATGTGTGTTGTCAACTGTGAAACACGGTGGTGGTTATGTGATGGTATGGGCAGCTATCTCATGGGAGTCATTCGGTCTGGTGATTGCTCTGCATCATTCTATAGTGACCAAAGAATAACAACAGGACAAGGTGACCCTGTGGTGCAAACACTGTTCCCTCATGATGTCCTCATATTCCAACATGTTAATACCCCATACACACTGCTGGGCAAATTAAAGAGGTTTCATTTCCACCCCCTTCATCCCTCAAAGCAATGCAGGCTTTCCTTCTTGAAGAGTGGCCTCATGACAGCATCCCAAAGAGGACTGGGGATGTTCTGAAGGCGATGGGTGGCCCTACTCCTTATTAGGCACTTGGTATTTTCACATTATTTAGTGTACCTTTCTGTGCATTGCATTTGTTCTAGCTTGTGGAATCGATATATGACCTTCTGACCGGTCTAGTTGTATGATTCTGTCTATTGCGAGAATATAACTATGTCTGTCTAGCCTCAGCCCTAAATTGGCATGCATTTTACCCACATTTGCACTGCTCTATTTTGTACTATCTGAAGCTTAAATAATCTCTCTTTTGCTGCTCTCAAGCATATAGCTGAACAATCATCTAGATGCAACAGTAGCAATGTTTGCACCTCCTGCTTAGTTTTGTAGTCAAGCATCTCCTGATTACAGACACTATTGCCCATTTTGGTCACCAGCTCATAAATGTGACTGCCCCAGGACAGCTGACTGTTGCGGGTGATGACTTGGAGTTTAGTTAATCTGACTTTTTCCGCCCATGGTAGTGAGACCCAGCTGATTTACATTTAGCATTGGATACATTCAAAAATAGCCCATCAGACCTTCAATATTAGTCCATATTCTGAGTTGTCATTCAATTTAGCCTGAATGTCTGAAGGCAAACACAAGGTAGAAACAACAGCAAAGCAGAACGCAGTGGTGAGATGTATCATTCCACCAAAAGAGTGGTGTCCGAGATATGACACGTGATGGATGAACAAACAGACGAGCAGATGGAAACCAAGCAGTCCTCTCCCCCCCGATTTCATTATGAAGGACAGAAATTGAGATTAGTGGACCCAGGCAGCTCCCTTGTGGGACACCACAGTGAACATTCAGTGCTTTAGAAAAACAATGGAAAACCCTTTTGTGCTCATTTGGATGAATAGCTGCACATCCAGTGCAACTGCATTATGTCCAAAGTACGTATAACATCCAATGCTTTGCTAAATTCAAGCAATACAACACCCACATTCATTCTCCTGTCAATATGACCCGGCCATTGACTGCCTTGTGTGACCTTCATCTGGCGCGCTGGAATTATGAATTGAATCCATTGAAAAATATGGCGAAGGACCTGTTCAAAACACCTCTTTTCATTAGCTTCGTCAGTACAGGTAGAATTGGAATTGGAAGGGCTTTCTCCAGTGAAAGCCATCACAGATGTCTCTCCTTTAAAACTCAAATTAAAGATATGGTCTACACAATATGCCTTGCTACTATTCTAAGTAGGTGGACATGGTTCCCTACTGTGCTAACATGTACAGACTGAAAATCAAATGTGCAGTGTTTTCCATAACATGATCTGTCTTGCCCAGAAAGTAAACATCAGCAAAGAAATAGATAAATACCTGCATACTGTATATACATGCACACATATTATTTTTATTTAATCAATTTCAATTTTGTTTTGATAATGCAGTCCTTTCAACATGAGTCATTCAACATGAGTGCGCAGTGGGATTACAATTCAACTCTGTTACCAGACCGCCACTTTTTTCACTTCCTCCCTTTGAGCCGTACAGGTTTCCGTTCCTCATTAAGCCTCAGGGCTTTACTTGCTTTAAAAGTGCTAACAACTTGGTAAACAGTTGAGATGCTTTTGCTGCATCACTTACGTCAAACACTCTTTTATACAAAACTTAAATTTCAGCTTTAAGAAAGTGTGTTTCCTAATGAAGACACACAATGACACTGTCAATGAGTGGAGCGCAGCATTTGGAGGATTCCTACCCTGCATAATTAGTATACACTCTAGTAGGAAATGTCATTAGTGGAACTAAGTTACACGCATTGGCAGTATCATTCAATTTCTCTGTATCATAGCTTTGGATGAGCAGGCTTGAGTGAGTTCATAATGAGGAACATTAATATAGACCGGCATGTTGTTTGGGTCTGACAGCCATTGTTGCGTGTCAGCCCGTCCATCTCACTCCCAACTTTCCTGTCACTCCTCCTGGTACTGTGCTCTTCCCCCTCCTCCCCCGTCTAGCGAGCTGGTTCCTCCCACGGGCGAGGTCGGACGAGCGAGGCTGTCGGTATTTCAGGCAATTACGGCTGTTCTAAACAGGATCACTGTGACTAATAGGTCTCTAAATCATGTGTATTCAAACACAGGCTGATGTGTTCATTAGGATGACGCAGATGAGGAAGCTTTATTCAAATTAGAACAAAATCCCTCATTACTGATAGTCCGTTTCATCAGAGTAGCTTCAGGTATGAATGGTGCGTAGGTGCAGCAACGATACGCCGCACAAAGTTCAACACTGTGCATCCTCTACATCCTGAGCGTGCATATTTTGAAGAGGATTTGAGCGTGGGGTGGCGACATCAAACAGTACAGGGAAGCTAATGAAAGAAAATGTTGACGGTAGAACTAGAATGTGGCTGTTTTCACTATACTATGAAATAATATTATATGATAGCTAGACAGATAGATACTTTATTTATCCTGGAGGGAACTTCAATAAAATCATAGATAACTGTTTTTTTTTTATTTCAATACAGAAATCAATCAGTGAGCGGTACATTTGAACAAGAACTGCTTTATGATTGACCTGGCTTGTTTCCTTACAAAACCCGGCACATCAATTCTATGTATTTGAGCCGTTTAATTCCTTATGGTGTGCAATGCATGCAGTGCGGGCCCTTAATTTAGATGTCTCACTCCCTGAACCCTCTGCTAAGAATTGTAGAAAAACTAAGCTACTTTACCAGCAGCACAATGACTTAAGCCCCGACATTCGGCAATACTGAAATGTCATTGTGGTGCCATACGTTAGCATGTAATGACTCACAATGACCGCTTTGGCACTGCTGCAAGACAGCGGCGAAATGCCTTCAGGAGTCGAGCCTTGCTTACAACTGCACGCCAATCCACTGGCATTTGTTAGGACTTCCCACTCATTAACAAAAAAGCAAACCATCTGTCTGATAAAACATTCATGTTCAACTATAACATACAGCCACAAAATGTCAGCTCATCAATTCCCCAAAAAATGATTCAATTGATTGCTTGTTTTGATTTGTTTGCTTATTTGCACACATATCACCTTTACAACTCATCTCCTCTATGACTCGGCTTTTGTAGAAATGCTATCCTTAGGGCCGGAGCATGACTCGCATCCAAAATTATGTGCTACACATTTGCTTTCTCCTGTGTGACGACGCATGTTTCACTGTGACAGGCAAGGCCGCGCTAACTCCGCATCCATCTTAATTATGTCTGCTATTTGTCATATTGCACCTATAAATTCTCATCTGTCTGAAGCCCAGCCACTGTTCAGTCCTAATCAGTGCATACGTGGACGACCGCAGACGCGCCGCAGACAAAGCTGCGTGATGCAAATCACAGGCAGATGATGCTTTAATGTTTAGCCTGTGATTTATTTCGATTCAAAACAGCAGGAATAAAAAACAAAGCCCGGGTGGTTTTGTCAAAAATATGATACGGCCCTTTCATCCTGAAGATGAGTGTACTCCATTGTTGTCATGCTTCATTACGGAAAACAAGGCCAAAGATACGGTGATTAGATTTAAAGTCGAATGTGCAAATGAGATTACATCACTTGGCCTCTTGCTGACAGTGCCTTGTTGACAGCAGCTATTTCAAGATTATAAACCCCCTCAAATGCACAGGATAGTTTTCCATTATTGAAGTTTTTTTTTTCTTTTTTTTTTTAAACTTCTGAAAGTATCTGCTATGTGCATCTTGGCGAGCTTTAATCAAATTTAACTTTACAGGAAACTTGGCCTTGTTGCCCTCGCTTTTTTGCTTCACAACTGGTTTCTAATTTTACCCCAGTCCTTCTGGATTACCTTCATCTACTTAATGGCTTCCTGATTGCGTGTCGAGTTCTTCTGTTAGCTTTATTAAAATTTCATTTCTGCAGTAATTAAGCAAAGCGGCACTTCTTTTCTTGAGGGGTGCTTGGGCTGCTGAATTGTAGGCACATTAATTAAACGTGATGGTCTTGTAAATAAAGCAAGCTGTGGTTTAATTGCAATGTTGGCATAGTGTCCTGAAAGAATGCTCGGAGATTGTGGCATATTAATGGGGTTCCACGGGGGCTTAGAAGAGTGCTTTCTTATGTTTGTTGATAATTTGATCTATAAAAATTATTCCGTCATAACGGCCTGGAGCAATATTTGAGTTGACAACGTGCGCAGAGCTTTCGGCGCACTCCAGAATTGAAGGCATATCGGAGTAAAGACCTCCAGCCAAGAGTTGGCCCGTCTCCAAACTCCAAACTTGAACTGTTTCTCCCCTCCTTTTAAAACAAGCCCCCTTGACAGTGAGTGAGTGTGCACCATTGTTACTGTGCAGGCAACTGGGATGAAAGTTGTGGTACGGAATGCAAATGTGAAGCGAGACATGCTGCACCCCTCCCCACATCTCCCCCACACATCCTTGCCCCCCCC
>CABFOQ010023910.1:21386-31386 GCA_900660455.1 Gephyroberyx darwinii
CATAACAATACAATTTCTCAGCTTCAGTTGTGAAGACAGGTCGTCTGTCTTCCTCCTCTGGGCTAAGACGATAACATCTGTTAGCACATCTGGCACATCAGAAAAGAGTCAGTTTGTAAATCTAACAGAAGCAATGACAATAGAAACAGTGAATGCAGGACAAAAATCATATGCTGACTAGAACCAGGCTAATGCATCTTGTATACTGTCTGCGTGTTGTCTGCGTGTGTGTGTGTGTGTGTGTGTGTGTGTGGATTGTCTGCAGTAGCATCTGACTCTTCCTGCCATGCTAGATAATAGATGATATAATTCAATATGACCTATTGAATTAAACATGCCTTTCCCTCACATTTGATGAGATGTTCCTATGAGAAATCGCTGCACGTAAATTGAAAAATTAAAGCCAGGGAAGATACATCGGGACCCTCAAACCAATATGGACAGAGAGGGCACTTCCAGGTCTATTTGAAAGTTTATTCAATCAAGAAGGCTCTTTCTATCCGTTTGATCAATTCCGTGGACAGGATGTTTTATGGGGTCCTGCAAGATGAACAGTGATGGCTTCCACCCTCTTCTGCGCTGGCACCCGGGGAGCCTAATGGCCATATGTTCTGAGACCAACAGATGCCCGTTTAACCTTCTACCGATGAGCCACAAACTCGCCACGAAGTCAAACACAGCCAAGCACCTCCTGTTCAGGGAGCCTTCTTAAACCCACCGTAACGTCCAAATAGCCACCTGTCCCATGTTTGGGGGATCTCTTAAAGAAGGGCATCAGAGAAGACGTACAGCAAATTAATCACAACCCATTTGGCATTGTTGATATGTCATTTTAGCTGAATCACACATCAACGGAAGCCTTTCCACCCTCAAAGCTGCACTAGAAAACAACCAGAAATCACCAATAAACTGCACACAGCATGCCCGTGTTTCAACACAGTTCGTATTTCGCTCTTTCAATTTGTCACTTCCTGTGCGCGGAGAACATTTCCCGCCAGTGTGCACACCTGACACCAGAATTTCTGTTGGTGAATCTACAGCATCCCAGTAAGGGGTGACGGGGCACTCTTCTCTGTTGCAGCGCCGCTTTGTGATTTAGGCTGAAAAGACGGGTTTATTTTTACACAAAAGTGGATTGAAGGACTGAATCATTTCCTTTGGGTGCAAAAGTGAATATTAACATTTCTTTTGTTGAAGAGGCTCCCATGTATTCTTTTCTTCTTCTCTTAAGAAATAGGGGAGATCTCAATTTTGTGATCACCTTCATCTGAAATGTTTCTCCTAAAACCCCCTTAGGAGCAATGAGGAGACAACAGAAAGAACACATTCTTGAGACTAATAGAGATAATTGAGATAAATGTGAAGATGCTAACATGTGACCTATATAATGGTAATAAGCTCCTACTATATGGCTGTTAGCCCCGTGGCTTCAATAATGCAACAGTATTGAGTTTCCTTTGAGATCTTTCTCTAATCTCACGGTTGGAGTTAAATGAAACTTACTTCAGATCATTTGGAGATCTCTTGTTTTGATCAGAGCGAGATCAACATGAGCTGTTAAGTGGTTGAGTTTGAGAAATAGGAGAAAATGCCTTAGTGTTAAAAAGAGCTGATTTGTGTTTAGGAGACAAAAGGTAGAAATATGAGATCTCTTCTTGGATTCTGCTTTCCTATGGGTTAATCCACATTACCTGTGTTTTTAATTTTTTAACGTTATAGCCTAATACACCCTAATGTTTTAGCCTTTCTGTTATATTATATGTTTGCAGTGGAGAGTGACAGGAAACGAAGGGGAGGGGGAACAGAAGGCATGCATAAAATGTTTTGAGCTCAGTTTGAATGTACTGGCCCACAGGGGACGCCCTACTTTACTGTGCTGTTATGTAAGTCACAATGTTAACAACTGGTTACCAATTCACATTCAGACATCTAATATGGATCCTGGGCTACCAAAAAGCCCCAAAACATTAGGTTACATAAAAGGTTCTTGATAATTTGTGAGATCAATTCTGTGTTTCTCCTGAGCATCTTGTACTGCTGAGCAGTGGTTTTTAAGCAATTTTTATACCCCATGTAGGTCAGAATGGCACCACAAGATTTCTTCTTTTCTCACTTATACAGTTAGTTCATATAGTTTTGCACAGTAACTTAAAACACAGGTCCAAAATAGAAACACAAACAAACCAAACTTTAAAACCCAGTCCTTGTTACAATAGCACAGTCAATATATTTGAGCTTGAAGAAAAATCTATTTTTACGAACATAAACAAAACCACAATTGGGCCTCAAAACAAGCAAGCTGTCCTCCGAGGGGGGAAAAAATGGCAGTTCGACTAAAATACCAGATTTTTCTAAACATATAGGATTCCTTCATTGAGGATGGACCAAATTCTCCATATTCTCCATATTCTCCAAAGTGCATCCACCACAAATGCAGCCTATTTATCTATGTGGACCTATTGTAATGAATGGTTTATGATCATATTCCATTGAATATGATTCAATAGTTACAATGTACCCATGGTCATATCCCAACATTTAACCCTCTGAACTCCACACACCCGCGGGCGTTTTTTTTTTTTTAACATGCATTATGTAAAGAAATCGCCAAAATAAACCATTTGTCATAGCTAGATCCTGTAAAAAAAAAAAAAAATTCTGTCCCCTTTCGTGCAACCAGAGATCGCTGAATGCTTCCTGTTCCGGTATCCGCCTTGTCAGGAAAAATAAACACATTTAAGATGAAAATGTTGAGATTTCATCAAAAATCACCTGATTCCACATACATAATTGTAAAATTTGCCAAAAGTAAACCGTTTGTGCTAGCAGATTCTGTAAAAAACAGGAAGTTTTACTCTTCAGTGCAACAGGGGAATGCTGCCATATTCAGTGATGCAGCAACAATTCCTTGAATCTTGACAAGAGCTCAATGCCTTGGTAACTTGGTATGCCTGAAAACTTGAAAACGCCTGTAGCAGTTGTAAATACGTAAATATCTAAGTATATAAAGAATGTAGAGGCCCCAGTTTCTTTTCCAACATTTAAAAGACCAGTGGCGACTGGGGAAAACATGTTTTATGGAAATTCTGTTGTTTTGTAAAATAAATTTTCAAAGAAATTCAGTTTTTCTCTGATTTACGGCGTTATATCTATTTTATACTACACAAAATACATTTTTGAGTGTCATATGTCTTGTAGCCATTGCTTGTGCTGATTGCATTAGTATGCATTAGTATGTATAGGACGTGAATTGCTGTATTGCATTTAAATATGAATGTGGAAAACAGCAGGCTCGTTTCTGTAATATAACCTGCTATTTCATCTACTGTAACTAGTAACACCACCCTGTTGTGCAGCCAAATGTCAGTTGTAATGCAAGTGTGTGAAGGTGACACAGGCTGCGTTACATCTGCCGCAGTGAGGTCAAAAGGTCCCAGTTACTGCTGCCAAATTGAATTTGCGCTTGCTTTGTCGTCGAATTGAATCTGGCTCACAGCAGACAACAGACATCGACGCTTACCTGGTAAACAGCCCTATGATTGTACGGGTTTGTGCCTCAGCCCTCTTTCACCTCTCTCTCCTGTCTCTCTCTCTCCTCTTTGCTGTGATAGCTCACAGGACGGGACCACAGAGGAGAAAATTAATATCCAAATGATGTTTTCTCACCTGCCACAGCGGCTGGCGGAGTTGACACAATTGTACAGCCACAGCCAAAATTGTACCAGCGCTTGGCTGGTACAGATTTGGCTGGCGCAGATTTACCACCTTGGAGGGAAGGCTGCCCACTCTTGGTCAGCGGAACATGGCCCGGGGAGAGCAAATATAAAGACAAAGAAACTCTGGGGTGCAGAAAACCATTAGAGGTACGGGCTGCTTGGCGAAGAATAAAATATGGATGTGCCCAGGTTTGCCTACCGCAAAGCTCTTAAGCCTTCTAAATCTCTGACAGCTAGAGAAATATATCATGCCTTTGACTCTCACCAACCAAGTTCCCAAGTAAGCACAGTGAATAAGTTATTCTTCAGCCCTCTGGGATCTCTGCGAGTTAGGCACTTCTAATACAACATGATTAAACGGGATGCTTCCATTGTGTATTTTTAGGATACTGTATTCAATTGTTGAAGGTCAGCAGAACACTGTAGTACAATAGTGTGGACGGTGCAATATAACAGCTAATAAAGCTGGCGAAATGGAACGGAACTCCATATACACATTTAATTGACAGACACTTAATGCTTTGGTTTGGTTGGTTTCTGATCCCTGACAAGATGGCATTAAATAAGAAATGTTTTGGATACTGAGGATTACTGTATCTTAAAGTAATTACATTACCTCAAGGCCAACATGAGCCAAGCTTAATCAGCAACAGCTATCGGGTCCCAGACAGAGGACTGACTCACTGACAATTACTGCCACTTATCTAATAGACCGACTCCTTCATCTATCGCTCTATCTCTTTTTCTTTCACGGCCTCCTTTCCTCTCCTTATTTTTATCCGTCATCGCTTTCCCGCCTTTTTCTCTCCCATCAACTCTCTTTCTTCCCCCTAAGAGAGAAGGTATGCCCCCCATCCCCCTCCCCTTCTGTGGCCCTCAAGGGGCTTCATCGTCAGCTAAATACACAGCTTAATGTCACACTACAAGGTATGCCTGGGAACACACACACGTGTACGACTATATGACTTCCCTGTTGGTTGAAGTGATCGTTCAGCTACCTCGGCTTTTTTGCAAGTAGTAAGCAAGTTAAAAGGCGTGCGCTTGGCAAGTCGTAGCCCTCCCACAGACAAAGTGCTGAGAAATGCACTATGTTTGTGTATCTTAGCTTGCTAAACTCACACATACAGGGGAGGGGGGGTCCACCATATGAGTTATAGTTATACAACATTTCTCAGAGGCACAGCTGCTCTGGAGACTGAAATAATCTTGTTAGTTGAGATAAACCTCATTGGGTGGTGCCAAAGAACCACAGTATTTCAAAGAACAACTTAGCTAACCGGCAAACTTGAATGACAATGAAAGAACACTTGACGTAAATGTAAATAAAATATAAATGTCAATGTTTTTTTCTCCAATCATTCATGACATTCCTGATGTTGGAAGATGTCAGGCAGGCTAACTAGCTTACCTATATAGCTATAGGCTGATATGACTAGTATGAACTTGGAAGGTCAGCTAGGCTAACTAGCTAACCTAGATAACTCAGTATGGCTGGAGTGCATTGTTTCAGTTAGTAGGAAGTGCTGTCTGTCCAGAGCTGATGTATCAAGAGGATGCTATTGTTGGCATGATGGGTAAGCATAAAAAAATAAATATTACAATCACAAATCAAAGAGTATCATTTATTTTCCCATTGGGGAACAAAACACAATTTTCAGTTATTGTCTTACAGAAAAGTCAATCATTTTTGGCATAGCTTTATGTCAGCCATGGATCAAATTAAAAAAGTAACACTGCAGAAATTCTTGGCAAAAGGAGTTGAGCATCTGGTGCGTGGCCGTGCCTAACCTGTTCTTCAACAAGGCCTTGTTAAAATTTTGCTCCTCTTTATCTCTTACCCTGCCTAATTAATCTATATTCTATATACTATAATTCCTGACCAAGTAAATATTTCACTAACATGGCATGGCTGACATACCACGCTACATGCACACCAGTCTGTCACAGCCCCGACACCAGCCTCTGGCCCACCTTGCCAGAGTCTAAAAAAAAATTAATTCCCCATTAAACCAGCTGGTTACAACTTCGAGATGCTATATCCTCCTCAGACATGGACAGCCAGGCAACCTCACGGGTCATCTCATTAGAAACGGAGTGGCCCTGTGCTGGGCAAAAGGAAAAAGGAGAGATTTTTTCCCCTACTACACATCTCTGTTGTTTGCCCCTCGAAAAAGCTTAAATGGATGGATATTGGGTGAAAAATATAGAGCAGTGTCCCTTACTGGCTACTGCAGTATCATCTCTCAAGCACAGACAGGGAGCAAGGAAGGGAGGCAATATGACTGACCCCTTCGAGAATGGAGGTGGCAGCGAGACATGGAGTCACCTCCTTATTGCCTTATTAAAATAGGTCACTCCCACTAGGGGCAAAATCTGCAAGAGTGTTTCAAACTAATTTTGTTCTCTGTCGCCAACTTTTCCATCCGCTTTTATTGGGTTTTACATTTAGGCTTCATTTCATTTCAAGGGTTTAATTAGGAGGATGATTTCTTACTGTACTGCAAGCCATTTCAAATGGATGAAGTCGGGCAAGGCCAATGCGTCGCAATGCAATGACCAAATACTGGGTTGTTATTAGGAACAGTATGTCAGGAACTTAAGAATATATCACGATTTGACCAATTAGATGTGGCCCTTGATCAGCAGCGAGCCAATCTGTTTTTTTTAATCTTGTCATCAGTTAGGGGGCAGCCGGAAGACAAGCTCTTTATCACAACTTTCATCAGGCATGGCTGGTAATGTAGTAATTTATTAATGTTGAATGCGTATGATAATGTGATGTCTGTCATAATCTGCGCCGTTTAGATGACAATTAGGCCTCGGTCCAAATCGACGATACGTTAGACAGAGGAAAATGTACAGTGTGAAAACAACTCATCCTAAGCCCTCAGGAATGGAGGCCATTCGGTAAAACGAGATGCTTGGAGTGTCGAAATGCATGGAAACTAAATACAAATCTGAAAAGAGTCAAACATAATGTACTAATTATCCACAGGACATCCACAGCCCCCTCTTTGAGTGACATTTGACCTTGGGGCGGGGGGGGGGTTGTTTTATTCAAGTGACTGTAACTGCTGTAACAATTTTTGCACACTCTTAAAAAGGATGTTTCGTTTTTAGCACATCTGTGTGTCTTCTTAGGGACAAAACACAAATGTCATTAACTAATTAATTAATTGAGCGAGCATCACTCATGAGAGAGTGCTGTTTGGTGACTGACCTCAACTTGGCTCCTGATGCCCAACTCTTAAGTGGAAGCAAGTGGCCAGTCGTCTTCGCCACAGTGATGTAAAACACTACCACCAAGGGACTCAAGGGGTCGCCAAAGTCATCAAATTCTACTATTAGCAGCTTTAACATAGATTGTGTTGAAACGTAACACAAATGTGCATCGTCCAAAAGAAGATACACAGACGTGTTAAAAATGTCACATCCTTTTTTTACCAGCGTAGGACATGTAACAAATACATCCAATGGCCACAATAGAATAAACCCAAGACCCTTATAAATCATATTTTCTATGTGAAATAGACCTGCTAGGAACTCTGGACAACTTCTGGAGAAATTAGACATCTCAGCTCATCTTTTATCGCACGTCGCGAGCACCAAACTACCAATTCATTTAGAGCAAATGATACAGTCTTGACATATCAAGGCCACCGCAAAAAGAAATAGACATATGCCAGCAGCTCCAAACTTCACATGAACTTCAACAAGCTGACACTCCATTATATATTGTTGAAGAAAGCAAACATTTCACTAGGGAGAGGAGAAATGAAGACGGAGACTTGAAGATGGATATTTTTTTTCAAAGTAAACACTGTGTTCCATGTAGCAAGATCACTGAAATAAGATATACCGGTAGCTGCAAACTTTGACTTTAACAAAGTGACTCTTAAAATAATGACTATCAATGGTTTTTCCCTCTATAATACCCAAACCCTTTCACTCTTGGACCCAGGTTCCAGTGAACATATTTTTTTTACTTTCTTTCCATGTGCGGAGCCAACAGGAGAAGGCTCCGTGCCCTATTTTGGGTTCTGACTTGATTTCATTTATGAAACCATCTTTCCATCGGTTGAGATTTAGAGATGACTGACATAACAGAGTCAGAAGATGCCAAAAGGGAGATGGAGATGTGCCAGTAGGTAGCTACAATAGAGTTGTTACAATGGAAGAGTACGAGTATTGTATGTATTCTGACATTAATTTCAGTATATTAAGGTAAACTGACTGTACCATTTTTGCAAAGCGACTCGAATCAAGACTTGTGCAGGCTTGGCGGTGATGGTCTGTGTCATAACACCTTTTACCTGCTTGGCATATCAAGTAAGGAAGCACTGGTATTGAAATTGATACTGATATTTAGTTTTTGGGCTGATATCAATCTAAAAGGATTTGCAATGCAATGCAAGAGCCACATCCAACCTGGCACTAAAGCAACTAGATTTTTCTGCCTTTTTCCACACATATGTTCGATGTCTCAAATGGAGAAAAAATGAATTATATGTGAAAATAAAATTTCTAACAAACCCAAACTGATGATCTAAGTGCATCCCTAACATCGATGTTAAGTTTGATATGTAATAGCCATAATGTTGTATTCCCTGCGGTCAACATATAGAGAGAATTGAGACTGGACACCGAGATGTGCCAGGAGCTACATCAAACCAACGCTGGTAGAAGTCTGGTCGAAGTCTTTGAAGCGGTGTCCTTCCTGTGCGTAGCACCTCTCCCCGAGGTTTGAGAGACTGACAGATTCAGGCCAGAGGATGATGACAGTAGAAGATTAAGATGTAGTGCTTTTACCAGGATGATGAAATCAGGACATCAGAGAGAGAAACCGAGAGACCCAGTCTGCCGCTCCCGCCGTGAAAAGCATCCCTGTGTGCTTTCTTTTACAGGAAGCTAGTTGGAGAATCTCTGGGGAATGTGCTTTTTTTTCTGAATGTGTTTTGTGTGGCTGTTGTGTTTGCGCACGTAATAACAGGATTCCTCAATCCTTCGTTTTATTTGCTCTGAGAAGTCTCCTAGGTGGCCCGTTCGTGGGGGGCAATAAATTATGGGCACGCCCTAATCTTACACAGGGATGTGAAAATATTCCGAGCCACTGTCTGACTGTTTGTCCGGCTCCTCGTCTACTCCCACAGGCCTCTGTGAGCCTGCATACAGATTGCAGTTTCTTTCTCCCTTTCTCTCCCCGCCCCTTGCCCGACAGCCTAACAAAGCACATATGGGCAGCAATACCATTGTTGAAAACTATATCAACAAACTGCAAGGGAGTCCGGCGAAATGGCTACGCTTTTCCGTGAACTTTTATTTTGTAGTTGTTGGTGTTTGGCCTGAGATTTGTCTTGGAATATTTATTACTCTGTATTACTGAACCAGACCCCATGTAATAGGTAATAGGTAATAAAGGTCACCATCCACTAACGTGTGCCACTGTATAGGTTTCACCCACTTAGAAATTTGGAAACAACGCAAAAATAAAAGGCTATTTTTTCACATAAGGCTAGTAGTTTGGAATAGCCTTATATGGAAACTAAATAGTAGCATTGCAACAGTGATTCATGTTTGAATTTAAGAAACCACAGTGACAGGATCTACCTGGAACCTGCATACAAATACAATTTCCATTATTCACAATAAAATGTCTTCAAAAACAAAATAGGGCAAAAATAGCTTTCTTTCTTAAAAAATCTGCTTTACTATTGTTCTCGCATGTTCTCTCTCCTCTTCTCTCCTTTCATGATACTTGAAATGTCTCCTCACTTCAGAGCCACTGTAAAATGCCAGCATCATGTAAAAAAAAAAACATGAAAAAGAAAAAGAAAAAAGGAAATAGGTATAATAGCGGATAGGGGTGAAGTGAGATGAACTTATCTTTGCTTCTGGAAAAGCTGAGCAACCCAGTTAATGTTTGACACATTAATGGTTTTCAACATTACGATAATCATTACAGTAGTCCTGCAGCTTTGAAAAGAAAAGAAAAAATCTTTCCTTCCTCTCCTGTCTCTCTTTCCTCGCTCTCCTTTCCTGCTGGGGCGATCAAAACGTCACCTTTCTTTAGAACTCCTGCCTAAGCACCCAGTCGTGTTGCCATGGAAACCATTCACTAGCTGCCATATGCCTTATAAACTCTCTCTCTCTCTCTCTCTCTCTATCTCTCTCTCTCTCTCTCTCTCTCTCTCTCTCTCCCTCAGGTCTGTTGAAGTTTTGTACTGTTGGTTTTTGTGGAATCGGCAGTCTGGTCGACTTCATGCTGATCGCCATGCAGGTGAGTC
>CABFOQ010023916.1:4341-29638 GCA_900660455.1 Gephyroberyx darwinii
ATTGTTGCTCTTATGAGGAACACCAAGTCAACGGTAATTAACACTTTTCATTTTGTGTTAAAATCATATCTCTGGCTGTCTTTATCTTACATGTTGACCTCCCCCCTATCCATCCTCCTCCTCCAACACGTTTACAACCTTCCTCATTTCCACTTTGTTTCTCACGTTGTTCCTCCATGCCCTTCTCTCGCTACAGGTGTCATTCTTCCAGACAGGGTCACACAGCAGGCGCCGTCGTTCCCTCAGCAATTCCCCCTACGATATCTACAAGGATCTAGCTCTGGCCTCTGGGGGCCAGGTAATTGAGGTGACTAAGAGGGAACTGTCCCAGGCCACAGACATCATCCTTGACAGCTCCACCTCAGCCCTGGTAAGGCCACACAGTTCTTAGGACAGCAAGACCTATCCATCAATCATTCTTTCTCTGACTTTTTTCTCTCACAGTGCTTATTAAGTGGTTCCACCAGAACATATTGAACCTTATTTTGCAGTTTCAGTAGTAAATCCCTCCCCCCCTCTCTCTCCCCTTCCTCAGGTGACGATTCTTCAGCGAGCTAGGAACCCTGGGAAGCAAGAGACCTTCCCTTTCATGTTGGATGAGTCTCTGAAAAACATAACTCTCTACATCACAGGAACCTCCATTAGGTTCACACTGACCAACCCTGAAGGTAAGGACAGGGACACCCTTCATCTTCAGCCAAGAACTCTTTAAAGCAAAATATACAGTTTGGCAGACAAGCTCTCTGATTCACTTATCATCACACGAGTCAACTAGCAACAGCCTCACTTCTTTGTGTCCATTATTTATGTCGTTTGCTACAGTGCATGTTAACACTTCAGGTCACTGTTATTTTGTGGATGAGGTGAGCTACAGCGTTGCATCATCGTAAGCTACTGCATATGTCATCGCCATATATCTATATGACATATATCTATACGCTGCCCATCTTCCGCCGCAGGCTGAAAACCCACCTCTTCAGGAAACACTACCCTGACCCTTCCTCTTGGCACTAGGCTATGTGTCTTCACTTACTCGCCTGGGCTCTTGTTTATTAGCGCTTGTTTATCTGACTTACTTATTTTGTCTTAGCTCTTGTTTATTTGATTTACTTATTTGTCTCTCAGCTCTTGTTTATTTGATTTACTTATTTGTCTCACTTGTTTACTTAAAAGTAGGTAGCTAATGTTACTGCACTTTTACCTTAGCACTGGTTATGCTCTTAGATGCTTGTTTAGGAAGGAAATGCACTGATGATTTCTGGTGACTAGTAGTTCTCTTGCCGACCTATGTTAAATGCACTTATTGTACGTCGCTTTGGATAAAAGCGTCTGCTAAATGACTGTAATGTAATGTAATGACTAATAACATATTCTGTCCACCCCCAGGTGTGAGCCAGAGACACAACGAGGCTAATGGTAGGCTGGGAACCATTCAGACTGTAGGCAACTTGATGAGAATTCGTGTCCATAGTGACAAGTCGATAGGAACCTGGCAGATCGACATCAACTCCAACAACCCCTACACACTCAAAGTCACAGGTCAGATATCCACCTGTCTGCGCTCTCTCTCACTGTTATGTACTGTATCTGTTAGTTGCACAGTGCACTTATGAAGGGGCTATTCAAATTTTGCCTCATACATACATGTCGATGTAGAGATTTAGGTATTTTGGTGAGCACCTTTTCATTCTGGCCCTGTATTTACTGTCCCATTTGCAACTGTTGTCCAATCAGTAAAATATTTCTTTTTGAAGTTTCTTCCCACAGCTTTCTGTGCTATGAAAACTGGGAGAGGCAGGCAGATGCTGCTTCTAGTGTGAAAATAGTTCGATTAACACAACTGTTGGTAGCAAAATCAACTTTTAAGTGAAGATTGTTCATTGAGCTCTTCTTTATGTATGCTTCTGTGTATATGTGTGTGTGTGTTTGTTTTTCCAGGCCAGAGTACCATCACCTTTATCTACAACTTTGTGGAGACCTTCGGGGGACCTCATCCAGGTTACGCAGTAATCAGTGGCCGCCCACAAGCAGGTGCATGCAATAAAGCTATTTGCATAAAGTCATATCAGTTTCACAACAGTATCAGGTCATTTACTGTAAATCAAAAAACAACACTGTAAAAATGTGTAAATGATTATGTGTACACGTAATCTGATTGAAAAAGCTGAAAACCTTTAAGGAAACCAAGAAGAAATAGACAAAGCGCTTCAACTATCTTGCCCAACTTCATCATCACTGAGCTGAAACAGACATGAAGATGTCGTTGCACATTGCAAGAATTATGAACTATGAACTTGAACTATGTCAATACTTTTCCAACCTTGATAAGCAAATTAAACGTCTCAAACATGGTAAAATATTAGGGAAGAGGACCAGAATACACACATTCTGTTAGACATATGCCTGAAAACTATTTTTTTTTATTCATGAAGATCATTAGACGCTAATCCAACATTGAAAATAGTTATGGTTAAAATGCTAATGATGAAGTAGTATATACCTACCTCCCCCAATTTGTACTTCAGCTATCTAAAATTATCTGATGCGTACTCTTTAAGCAATAAAATAATCATGTCTCCCTATCGCCCTTCTTCACTTTGGTCTCCTCCTGCAAACCCAGGCCAACCTGCCACCCTGTTGCTTTCAGTAATGGGTAGGAAGGGTCCGTCCTCGGTGACTATTGGTGAGGTTGGCTTGGTAACCCCCTCTGGTTCCGAGACGGTCAGCAATGGCACGATAACTGACACGGGCGACGGAGACATCCTGGTTTCTGTTGCTGAGGTCCCTGATGGGGAGTTTGTGGTCATGCTGAAAGGAACTGACGTGGAGTCAAACCAGCGATTCCAGAGGCAGTCCACCACCCAGATGTCAGTTTCCAAAGTGGACATCAAGGTCAGTCTCTTCACTTCCTGTGTATACATATCAAACTTGATTCTTAAGATCTATTCGCACAGTTTATATTTGATTTGAAGTAAAATGAAATAATCCATTGACATTAAAAAGCATAAAATATCACAAAACCAGCTTACTTTAAGAATGAAATATGGAGGGGATCGAAACAGGAGGGCCCTCTTTCTCTTCTTCTCTTCATTGTTTTTCTAAAGCCCCTCACGCTATAGCAATCCGAGGAGATGCAGGAATTAAGTGAGTAATAGGAGGAAGTAGAGAGCATAAACTGTTTCAGGTTATAAAATGAATTGGCATGAATCAGAGATTATGCCGGTTTCCAGGTTTTGTCACTTTGCAACTACATATCAATGATGCTGCCTGTAATAATTCCGGATGGTATCTTTAAGCAATATACCCATACCATAAAGAAATGCACCAAGGGAAAAGGGTGGACTAGCTCTCCCTAATATGGAACATTACAATATATCTTTTGAAATGTCAGAATTAGCTAGGCACTGGGGTAAGTACGATTCTCACTTAGGCTGGACTCAAATTGAAAGGTCAGTGGCAGAGCCATTTAAGCCCAGGTGTGGTCTTATCAAGAAATGAGGGAGTTATTTAACCTGACAGAGAGAGGTGACTTCGGGAAATATTTACAAATGAGAAGTAGCGTGGGGTCGCTTCTGGGTCTTAAAAGACTGGGTGATTTTTTGATCTGCCGAGAATACTACACTCTGCTTCAGTCTTCTACAGAAGCATATCGATGGCTCAAGGGGGGAAATGTGAACATTTGAGAGTGATTTGGCAAAAATATCTGCATAGGGACATTGATGAGAAGGCGTGGGATAACGTAATTTCCAAAATTGGATGGCCCACACGGGACATATGTACGGGACATACCCCAGTTAGACTACATAGAATGGGCCTGACTCAAAGCTATTTATGCTGGAAATGCAACACTGAGATTGGTACCTTCCTCCATGCTATGTAGGAAGATCGCACATAGCATCCCACATATCCCCTGGTTCTTCCTTTTTGGAAGGAGGTTCCACAGATGATTGAAGAATGGCTGGGACAGCCTATACCGGTTTCTCCCCAGCTCTGCCTATTAGGAGATGGCACAATACTACCAGTAGTGGTCTCTAAAGCAGAGTTTGGCCTGGACTTGGTCGGATTTACTAGACTGATTCTTTGCAATTGGAAGAGCAATGGTGAACCCAAATATTCTGACTGGCTCAAATTTATTTTCTGAGGTATGAAGGATGGAAAAAGGGAGGAGAATGTGTGAAAGTGGTTATTGGTAAGAGGTCTAAATGCTGTCATCGTATTTTATTTTGGTTTATTGTATATGTGGGGATTTGTTTTGTTTTTATTCTATGCATTTAATTTGTGTAACTACTAGGGTTATGATTTGGTTTTGTTGTATGACATGTATGACATGTATGTACATGTCATTGTGATTCAATAAATTATTAGAAGGATATTACTCTTCTTCAACTCTATTTCCTTCCCTACTTTCTCTCTCCCTTTTCTTTTCTCAGGCTGTGATAGACAGCAGTGTGGAGCCAGGGCAAACCTTTTCTCTCCCCTTCAGTGTCATGACCCAGGGCTCTGGAGGCACATACACCATCAATGCCAGGAACGACAGAGATTTTCTCATGTCCTTTCCAGCTAGGTGAGGAGAGCTAGCTCAATGCATATTTCCTTTATTAGATGTACTTATCAATACTGATACGTGACACTAAATCTTAAAATTTCAGACTTGGTGATCTTTACTCCTCTCTCAAATTACTGGATTAGTTTCTGCATTACACAAATACAAATTAAACTAACAAATGTGTGAATTGCAAACAAAAACAGTTCCTGTGACAATAACAGCTCAGTTAAAACATCAAAATACTAAACAGCTTTTCTAACAGCTGTCTAAAATGTGTTCCTATCTCTCTCTCATTGTGTGACAGTCTCAACTTGATGACCGGTCAATATACTAATGCTACTTTGACCATCACACCGCCCGCCGACACGACATCAGGCACTGATGCTACTCTTACCATTGACGCCAAGTCGTCCACCAATGCTGACTCCAATTACGCTATCCTAAAACTCTCTGTTGTCACCAAGGTAATCTGACAGATTCTGGAATACACCTGGTAGAAATGGAAACAATAATTGAATGAAAACCTTAGAGCACACAGCCTGTCCAGGCACAAAGATGGCTGTGACTTAGACACTCTTACCAAAGATCTTACCTGATCTCAATAGTCATTTCATGTTAAGATTTCATGCATTATTGTAACTGATGCACAACTCTTTCCCTGCCCTCTTTGTCTATCCTCTCTCCAGATTACAGATTTTGTTCCGCCATTGTGCACAGTGGTTAGTGTACTAGCTGATAGCTGCCCTAAAGATGTGTCTCAGTGTGACCCTTTCCAGTGGGAGCTTTCGGCCAACCTCACCGACGGTAATGGCACTGGCCTAGAGAGCATTACCCTGCGCCAGGGTAATGGAACCCTCTCACACACTTCCCTGGGTACTGACATCGTTCAGGCAACCTACAACGCCTCCTGCTGCTCACAGATAGTCGTGTTTATAGCTGTTGATAAAGTTGGCAATGTGGGCAATTGCTACCATTCCATTGTTCCTTCCATTGTTCCTTCCAGTGGCCCTCCTGCCTTGACCCTCTCCCTACCACTGTGGTTGTGTCTGTTGGCATCTGCCTTCATGGCCAGGCCTTGAAGGGCATACAGACTAGGTTGCTTAATATTCTATGAATGTCTTTACTGTACTTCAGATAGGCCTGCACAGTTCATTGTGGATGTTCGTATATTGCATTTTTATGTTTCCAATGAAAGTGTTTGTTACAATTTCAATTCCCTTGAATCTTAAATAAAGACATTGTTTTAGTTCCTAAAATCCTTCCTGGATCATCGTCATGCAGCCTTAGCCTCAGAGACTGGAGACAACAATCCACCATTATGATGTAAATGACATTTTTGGAAATTTATTTCAAACAGTACACCTCTCCTATCGGTACTGATAGAAGACATGAGACCAAATTCACAAACTCTTGTCTTCTATGTCCTCTGGCATACACTGTGTGAACTTTTGCCAATCAATTCTACTGATTTGATTCCATCCAAGTGTACAATTCAAGATAATTAGCCTTAACAACCAGGAAGATTTATTTATTTTAGATCTTGTTAGATCAAATATTCTGGTAGAGGCTGAGAGGACTCTTACATTCTTACACTGAGGATCAAATAAACGGTAATGGACTCCCTCAAGGCAAATTGTGTATCATTTCAACAACAAAATAACATTATTTGTGTGGAAGATAATTTATAAATTGTTTCTGGTATGAATATGAGTCTAAATATACAAAATAAAGTCTATTTAGGCAATACAAATTGATTTGTTTTTTCCTAAGTTAGTTAAGTTAAAAAATAAAAATAGGTGGACCTTTTCTGCCATAAAATGGAGGGCAGGAATAGCAGGTACTTTAACTCCCTGCCCTTTATATACTTGCTACCCCGGGGCTGCGACAAGCAGGATGAGGAGTGTTCACGTGCTGGCAGGCCGCTTTATTTGTACACAGCATCAAACTTGCTGGTCTTGATGGCCTCTTTCTGGCTCGTCTCTCTTGGCCGGCGCATGTCCCATCCATCCTGCCAGGTCAGCAGCGGCGCACCAAAGCTACTAGTCTCACAACGCTTTCCACCTTATTAATATTTTCTTTTAGCAGTGTCTGCAGTTCCAGTATGCACCAAAGTGGTCGTGTTTTCAGTTGTTATTAATGTTCATCAGATATATTTTTTTAAAACAAAAAGACTTGTGAAGGCCCGTTAAGTGCATTGAAGACTTGCGGTGATGGTAATGAACTTTTAGTGTTACCTTAAGCCAATCACAGCTCCTGAAACGTGTCACGAGGAAAGAATGTTTCAAGCCAGTGTAGGATAAAACATAAAAACAAATGCATCAACAAAAAGTGACGCGGGGCATCTGTTAAACAGTTAAATTTGTATGGCCTTAAGGGACATATTCGAATACATGTTTTTTTCTTTTATCCATCACAATTTACGTCTCTCATTTTCGCTAAGATAAGACTTTTTCTGACAAATATTGGTTAACTCAATCAGTCCACATTTATTAGCTAACAGTTTTCTCAAATTATACAACCAAGAAAACAAACAATTCTGTCTGTTCATTTTATACACAATGTATTTTAGCTAATAAATCAATGTAAATTTGTAATATGTACAATTTCTTGTTCAGGGACATAAACTACAATAAACCCTTATTGCCAGGTTTTTAAAGATACAGAAGAATAAACAAAGCAATAGAGGAAACAAATGTGTACTAACAACTCAAAATATTGACATCTCAATGACCATACTTACAATTTTATACAATTAAATTCTTTTTTCATACAGAAAGATCCTATATCATTATTATTAGAATGACAGCTGAACGTTATTGGCTTTTCTGAGTTGTGGCTATAGTGAATATGAAGAGCATAAACAACTACTTGTGTTAACAATATTTTCCCAACTTGAAGTTGGTAATCAAAAAGGTATGAAATTGTAGAGCATACCGTTTGCAAATGATATCACAACAGTATGGGATTCCTAACTGTTCACTGGCAACACAAAAATGGTCCCGACATTTTTTAAAGATGCAACAGATGCAAACAGAAAATATTTTTTTATGAAAGTTCTAATATGCAGATGTTTACACTAAAGCTTATGACCAAAACAACAATTTGGAAGTGATGTCATGAATAACCTTAATTTTATGTAACAGCTTTTGGCTGTGTACAGAATTTCTGCTTACTTGTGAAACAATGAATGAATGTATGAAATGTATAAATTGTATCATCAGACCTTATTGTCCAATCTGCAAATATGTAATGCAAAGACCACTGCATGTATAACTAGGGTTTTTCTTTTTGTTCAAATAAATTAGTAAACAAATTTCTAATCTAGAGTTGCTTTTGATTCACTCACACGCTCACACTTGCACACACACAGTGAAACTTTTGAATTTGTGAGCTATATCCTTATGTTCTTTATGTCACGTTTCCACTTGTCCCTACCCTGTAAGGCCATAAAGCTGTAGGCCTTCATAGAAATACAAAAAAATGAAATTGTATTAAATTATATTGTCATTAATTAAATCCAATTCACCATTCACAATTGTTTTACATATGAATTGCATCTGAATGCCAAACCAGACAATCCCTTCCTGTGCATCATCTGTAATTGCATTATAAGAGCCATACATCTAAAAATAGCAGTATTGACTCCTTAGGGAACAGGGTGCCATGTTGGGCGCCTCTCATTTGCCTTTATGTACATTTTTCATGTGCTTCTTTAGGTGACCAGACTGTGTGAAGTTCTTGGGGCAGTGGGGGCAGGAATGTGGTTTCTCCCCTGTGTGGATATACTTGTGCCTTTTCAGATTGTTAAAATCTAGGAAGCCTTTACCACAGTATGGGCACCAGTGCCTCTTTTCCCCATTGTGCCACCTTAAATGCACATTCAGTTCCACTCTCCTCTTGAATCGCTTTTCACAGAGGTTGCAAGGGAATGGTTTCTCCCCAGTGTGGACCCGTATGTGGGCTTCCACGTCTCGTTTTGTGAAGAATCCCTTGTTGCAGATCTGACAGACAAAGGGTTTCACTCTGCCGTGCACCATCTGGAGGTGTTTAGTGAGGCCAAAGCGGTACACAAAGCCCTTGCCACACTGCGAGCAGATATGGATCCTCCCATTGCGGTGCACCCTGCCATGCCGGCTGAGGCCCTTGGAGTCTGGGAAGTTCTTCCCACAGAGCGTGCATGAGAAAGGTCGCCGACCTGTGTGAAGGCTGACATGGCTCTCCAGGGCAGCCATGCTGCTGAGGATACGACCACATTCCCCACACTGGTTCTTGAGAAGACGCCTACCAATGACTGATAAAGGCTGTAGTGGTGATATGATAGGCGGTGCTCTGACAGGTATGGGGTGAAGAGAGATACTGGGGGGGTAGATCAATGTGCGAGGGGAAGAGAGACATCCTTTAGAACCGGATTTAGGTTTAACTATCTGGGTGGAAGATGATTGATTCAAGGCTGTAACTAAGCGAGGGCTGGTACTTTGGGATCGCCGCTGGGGAGTTGTGGGGGTCTGTACTTGATTCTGGGATCTTGTGTCTCTCTTTGCTGGTAAGATGGACAAACTCCTTCCCCTCGTCAGTGGTGATTGATTGACTGACAGTCTAGGTGGGGTCCACACGGCTATCGCCTTAGCTTTCTTCAAGGCATTACGGCTAGCATTGTTCTTTGCTAACTTGCTTGCTTCAGCTCCATTCTGGGACTTTGATTGGTTGGAATTTTTTATTTTAGCTAATGTCTTAGCTTTTGCTACTTTAGCCAACTTCCTAGCGTTCATCACTCTGATACTCTTTTTAGTGCTGGCAGTATCCTGAATGAATCTGGGTTTCTTAGCAAGAGTGGATTCCCTAGTCTTTTTAGGGCCAACACCATCTTTAGCTAGTCTTGGCCATCTAGGACTGAGAGAACTGGGTTCACTAGTAATTTTTTTAGGACTAGCACCATCTTTAGTTAATCTAGACCGCCTAGGACTGACAGACGTGGGTTCACTAGTAGTCTGTTTAGGGCTAGTGCTGTCTTTAGATACTCTAGACCTCCTAGGACTGACAGACGTGGGTTCACTAGTAGTCTTTATCGGGCTGGCACCATCTTTAGATGCACCATCTGGCACCATCTTTAGCCTCCTAGGACTGACAGAGGGTTTGTTAGTTGTCTTTTTAGGGGTTGCAACATCTTTAGCCAAACCAGACCTTTTAGGACTGATAGGAATGGGTTCACTAATAGCGTTTCCATGGGTTGCACTGTCTTTAGCTAATCTGGGTTTCTTAGCACTTACAGGGGTAGGTTCTGGTTCTGTGAGTAGTTCTGGTTCAGTTTTACTGGCCTGCAAGCGGGTTCTGAGGTGACTACGGAGCCGTGCCACAAGGGAATCTTTTTGAAACTTTTTCCAGTCACCAGCGCTGGTCTCTGTGCACACACTTCTGGTATCTATAGAATCACTGGAGAAAGCCTAAAAATAGAAGACAAATATGTCATTGGCAAAGAGAAACATAATTGCAGAGGCATCATATTACATTTTACATGACCTCCAACGACATATAGGGAAAACATTAAAAGATCAATTTGCACTGGATAAGAACTATTACTTCAAAATGCACTATACTAATAGTTTACGGTTTTCAATATTACATAGTGTTTCATACATAGGCTCATCTGTGGCACACCATAATATAGGCACAGCAGCCACAGAATAAATAAATAAATAAATACATGAATGAAGTGCATGTTATGTTGTGTCACAACAGTGAGTAATCTCATTCCACTGTTGCTTGTAAACACACTGCATGTACATGCTTTTCCTTGTCCTTGCTTGTGTGAGACAGATCACATGCATTTTTTTGGCTGTGTCCAGTGTGGAGAGTCTGGCAAAAACCTGACTGACTCGACAAGAGAAGATAATTGTCCTTCAATATTGAATTAGGGATGTTACTGTCTGCGAAGTGACAGTACCCCAGCTGCTATTACAATTATACATTGAGTAGAAAATATTTTTTTTGCCCGTGCATTGAATAATTGTTCCCTTAGAAACTCTGTGTGACAAGTAGACGCCCTTATCAAGGCAGCTTTGTCTACTAAAACATTTTATTTATTTAATCTTTAACTGCACAGGTTAGTTTAGAACATATTCTCATTTCCAATGACTGCCTGGCTAGTGGCAAAAATATTAGTGTAGGATGTTCAATAAACCTGTAAATCTGAGCTGTGAATGTTGTGCAATGTCTTCTCAGGGTACATGTTCAGCCCTCTTGCCCCCACCCCCACCCTCTGGAATGGCCTACCACCACAAATAAAGTTCTGAGCTATGGGAAACACTGCATTGCAATTACCTTTTGTTGGCCATGGACTACAGGTGACACTGCCAACTGTGCCAGGAACTGGGTTTTAGTCATCTGTAACTGGGGGTCAGATGTTATGTCCTTGGAGATGATGGTCAGCCTTAGCGGGGCAGCTGATGGTAATCTTCCTTCTGTAATAGGTGGCCCATTTGGTGGCACAGAAGCTTGCCCACATTGGCTGATAGGTACCTCTTTCAAATTGTAGATAGCTTCAGTAGCTCTACTTGATGTCTCAGAAAACGGGGCATTTTCTGCTGTAGATGCAGCTGAAGGCTGAGTCATCTTTGGTCGTACAGATGGTTGTACACACCTGGTGATAGGTGACTCTTTAAAAGTTTCAGAGGATAAAGTTGATATCGTAGAATCTGGGCCAATTTCCTTTGTAGATGGAGCTGAAATTGGCTGAGTGGATTTGAGCGCTAATGATGGTGTCCCTTGAACATCATTTGGTTCTTTTGACAGTGCAAAGGCTTGTACAGGCATTGTGATAGGTGCTGTTTTTAAACTAGGATGAATTTCAGTGGATAATGTTGCCATATTTGAAGATGAGGTTATTCCTTGTGTAAATGCAGGTGGTAGCTGTGTTGATTTGACCACTGCTGATGGTTTCTCTTGGGCAGTACTTGGCACCTTTGGTGGAACAAAGTTTAGTGTATGCCTGGGGATAGGTGAGTCTTTCAAACTGGACAGAGGTTCAGTAGATAAAGCTGATGTCTTCCAAACGGGGGCCATTTCTTTTGTTGATGCAGGTATTGACAGCTTGGTCAATTTGACCACTGCGGATAGTGGTGGTGCCTTTGGAAGGACAGAGGTCTGCACAAGCCCAGGTAAAATTGCCATTCTCAAATTGGAATAGGCTTCTGTGAATACAGTTGTCATGTTAGAAACTGTGGTAGTTTTTTGGGGAGATTCCAAATTGTCCCATATATTATCCCACTTTTGAGATATTGTTATAGCCGATTCAACTGGAGCTGTTGGTGTAGCCACGATAACATTTGACTGCTGTGACAAAGGAAGTGACTGCATTGATGACACGGCGACAGTAAGTGGTGGTTCCACTGACTGCTGCTTTCTTGTTGCTACAACTGTCTGTGGGGCTACAGTGGACTGCTGTTGCCTTGGTACCACAGCTGGCAACTGTCTTGGCACTACAATTGTTATTTTCGGGTGCGGTAAAGTCACTGACGGCTGGCTAATAACCATCGTTTTAGGCGGAACAGATGAAAGGGAAGGGGCTGCAGCTGTATTACCTGGTGATAAGCTATTTTTCTGTGCAGCAACAACTGTTGACACAACAGTAGAGAGCTGTGTCGGGGACAGCGCAGCTATTGTATGGGGAGTAAATGAAGACATGGGTCTTGGCACGACAATTATTTTCTGAGGGATTGGGTTGCTCAACTGTTTACTTGATGCTGCCGTTATTTGAGGGTGGCAAGGGTGTTGTGGTAGAGATTGCACACTTGTTTTAGGCGCTGCAGTTGACTGTGGCATTGGAGATGCAGTAGTTTGGGGAGGAATGACCACAAACTGTTGTTTTGGTATGACAATTGCCTTTATGTGGGCCTGAGGTACACTGTTTGACTGTTGGTTTGGAGACTCAACTGCTGCTTGGTAACTGACTTGCTGTACTGATGATTGGGCTGTTGTAGACTGCTCTACAGTGGGTAGATTGACTGATGCTTGGTGAGGTACGGTAGGGGCCCGAGGAGATGGTGGTGGGGCTGAAGTTTGAGGGGATATAGGAGTAGGTAGCTGATCTGGGGCCACAGTAGCTGTTTGTAAAGTAACCACAGTTGGAGCATACTGGATTTGGGGTAGTGCCACCATTGTTTGAGAGGATGTATTTTCTGTTGTTGAGTGATATGTTGAAGTTTGTGCAGTCATGGCTTCAACCAGTAGCATTGCGTCCTGAAGAGTTGGATAAGAGGCATGGCGTTCTCTAGGTTGAACTGATGCTGCTTTTGGTGACTCAGGTGAAGGGGTCTTCACTGTTTTAATTCCAGATGGAACTTGAATGGATGGAGATTGGATTGCCTCTTCCTCCATTTCCACTAGCAGCGGTTGGGATATAGAAAGTTTTGCCTTTTCTAATGAACGTCCTCTGCTAGAAGATACTGCTGAAACAGGCAGAGAACCAACCTTGACCTTCTCCACTTCTCCTAAAGGTGTGTTTACTGCCTCCTGGACTGAGGGAATGTCAGTGAGTGGAGTTGAAATCATTTGCACTGGCAGTTGAGCTGTAGAGGGTGTTGCTTTCTCTGGTGGTTGTCCTCTCAAAGGAAATGTTTCTGACAAAGGGTGAGAAGGGACACCAACCTCCTTCACTACTACTGAAGGGGAACTGACTCCCTCCTGGTCTGTGGGAACAACTATAGGTGGAGAGTGAACTTTTTCTTCCACTGGCTGTTGCCGAGACTTACAGACTTTGGCTTTCTTTGGTGGCCGCCCTCTTCTACGGCGTACTGACATATCAGGCCGAGAGCAAACCTCAATTTCTGTCAAGCCAACTTCCAATTCTTGAGAAGCTTTCTCTTTTGTGAGTGGTGCCGTCTCTGACAGCTGTTCATTTGTGGGGGGCACATCTGCGCAAATAAGTTGTTCATTTACTGATGTTTCATTCTCTCTTTGAAGTTGCTGGATGACTACTGATGATTGGTGTTTTTCAGGAGGTTGAACCAATGACTGTTGCTGTGTTATGACTTCTGCCTGTGCTGACATTTCTGATGCCTGCTGATTAACCGCAGACTGTTCTCCCACATCATCCTTTACTGTGACTTGTGGCTCTGGATCAGATGCTTGGGTCTGAGCTCCTCTTTCACAGCGTAGTCCACTGTCCCCTGCCAAACAGGGTGTCCCCAGGGCCACTGGGGTCTCCTCATCTGTCTCAAGGGAAGTCAATCCTCCATGTGGTGATGGCTGGTTAATGGGAGGCCTTTCAGTTGGAATTCCATTAACAAAGTGCCTCGGTGAACCTGGGGACACAGGTGATAGCAGGCGAGTGACATGGCGGAGATAAGAGGACAGACACATGGTGAGATACATAGCTAACATGCTAATAACATGCTTTTCTTCAAATGAACAAAGGATTGGGATGTATTAAATCCATTAGAAATAGTTAATTTATGCTGGATAAATTGTAGTTCTATAAACTTTGTCTTTGTTTCTGTCAGCAGTGTTTCCGCAACATACATTCTGCAGCAACCTGCGCTGCAAGATTTTTAAGGCCACTCTAGTGGGATTTCACAATTTAATTAAATCTCAATCACACAAAGAGTGGTTTTCACTCTGTTCCACGTGTAAATGAGGCTGCACTGTGGTCGTGAAAATACAAGCATCCATTATGGGTGAGGAACCGAAGTGCCTGAACACCGCACTGCTTGGGCATTTAGTGAAAAGGGCATCTTTTTCTGTGTGGGGGGCCAAACTAGAGCATGACATGGGGAGGCTGCAGTAAATCAGCTGAGGTTTCAGGGAAAGCAACAGCAAAAGGCTAGAGCTTGTGGCTACATTTTCAGTTTGTATAAATATAATAAAGTATCCTCTAATGTGCAGCTGAATCATGTTTATCGTGTCATTATTGTGGCAAAATCACAATTATTGTTACGGCCTCCAAATATTGGGCTGAATGATAATTATATTGCCCAAGGCTAGTTTGTTTATGATTTCAAGGTTATTTTTCCTTACCTTGTATTTCAGTGAGGACCTGTCTGCAATCCAGAGTGTGCCCATTGTCCTCCTGCTTCAAGATATACCGAGGAAAATAATCAGCTAATTCAGAATCCTGTGGAAGGGATACACACCAATTTCAACAAAATGCAAGCAAAAGAAAAATAAATTAATCTTTAGACTGTGATCCACATCCACCTCTTGTTTGATAAGTATAAATGCCATCGGATGATTTCCCTCTGCATAGGCCTCGTGGTGCTGCTCCTCTTGCAGACCCTCCTCATTCTCCTCATTCTGCCCTTGCTGCTTTTGGTTTTGCATTGATGAGTTTCGGAACTGGTAACATTGCTCCACTATCATGGCTCGCAGAGGAACAAGGTCTGTTAAAGAAAAACAAGAAAACAGCCGATTGCTAAGATTACAGTCCTGCATTTTCATTGAATAAGTCATAATTTGGGTTGTGCATCTACCCTATATCTACAGATCTGACTCTTATTGACTATATTTACAGATTGATCAGGGTTGAAATTTCAATCATGTTGAAAGACCATGTAAACAGCTAGCTTGCTGTATCAATATTCAGGCTACTTTGATCAGGCTTTAACAAGTAACCTATTCAGTGTCCATACAACTCAGTCAATGTAGAAATTGTGGAGGTTGGTTAAAGTCACTCAAATACCACCTTTCACTTAATTAAAACATCTGATTGGCAGCATGCTAATGCTGGCAAGGCCAGGACTGCTGAGCTTGAGAACAGGAGTGGTAGTCGTCTGTAGCATATACATGTAACTCTTACAAATTTCAAAAAGCATGGCCCAAAGTTTGAGTACACATTATATATTTCTACCGTATAGTGAACAATGTAGATAAGTGCTTCTCAATACTAAGTACTGCTAGTTTTCTATCTTACCATGTACCATGCATTCACTTGGCATACCTTTTACTAATACAGGACCCTTTGGGAATCTTTTATCGTATGGGTTTTTTTACCTCTCCCAAAGGGTCCTGTCCTGCTTCATTGACCTTTTCACCAGAGAAAGTTGGCGAGCTCTATAACGAAAAAAGCAACTGCAGTCTACCTTTCGACCACGGGTGGCAGCGGTGTGCGTATTGCTCAGAAGCAGAGTACAGATACAATCAGTCCCTGAAACCAATAGAGCTCCTGATGCCGAATGGCAACCACTGAATTCTAGCCCATGTTGGTTGAACTCCATTCTAATAGGAACTTAGGATATAGAGAAATTTGACAGATTAATAAAATGCCATGGCAGTGATGGATATGCAGTACTTGTTTTCAAAAACGATTTAATACTGCATTTAAGAATATTTGGCATGTCATATTATTGTATCTAATACATGGCTAAGAACCTCTAACGGTAGTTAGCACAGGCTGGTCAACCTCCATGGTTGAACCTTTCTGTTGTATTATCTTTAAAAAGGAACTGGCATATCAGTGGTCCACAAAACACGAGACGGGTTGTATTCTTGGCTAAAATAACACATCAGAGCACCCAGCCAATTAAGGTAGGTTAGCTTACCATACTAACTAGCTAGCACGCTAGCCAACTCACCACATTGCACGCCCGTGTCCCGTTTGTCAGAAGCGTTGCTTGGCCCTGGGTCAGGTTCAATTTCTTTAATGTTAGAGGTCAGTTGATTTTTCGCATTCTCAAATTCGTAACATTTTGATTTGAGGTCCTCGTTCTCCTTCTTGATTCTGGATATTTCTGCCTTCAGCTCATCCACCATAGTTTCGAAAAGTTTCGTTGTCTCTGCGACTGCACTTTTCAGCATGCTGTCCATAACAGTGGCGTAACGCGTCTGAAAATCATCCCCCGCCATGATTATATGGTTTATACTATGTTCGTGTTTCAAATAAGTCAGGATTTGACTATTTCTTGTTATGCTAGTTAAAGCAAGCTATTAGGAACTGATAAACCCGTCAACATGGCTTCTTCCGACGGACGCGGTTATCGGTCCTTAATGTGACGCACTAGTTCAGCTTAAAGGAGGGCGGGATCTGTCAATACATCCGGTATATCAGAGGCTGTACTAAAATAGTGTCCTTTTCGATCCTATTGGCAATTACTGATAAACGAATGCTCGTGGCAATGCTTTTATTTCCATCAAAAATGTGCGGCATGGTTTCTCGTTCTAGACCGTGAGCTGATTTTATGACACAGCAATTCCATCGAGTAACGGTAAAGATTGTCCAAGCTGACGACCCGTATTTTGCATACCGGAAGTGAGTTTGTTTACGGAATCAGGAGCAAATGCTTCAGCTCAACGAAAAAACAGATTACAGTTGTTTGGGTTTCCCTTCGCTACCAAAGACGCCTTTCGTAGTAGAGATCTTTTCTACACCATTTAGCCATATATTATAAATGAGAATTGTATTTTTTCGATCACACTCCGAAAGTAGGTCATTTTGAATCGAAACTAGTTTAACAAGCTAGTTAGCTAAGCTAAAAGCGACTTTGCAGTTTGATTAACATTAGCTTCGGCCTTGGTGCTGTCAATGCGAGTAAATATGGGCTATGTATTTTCATTCTACAACGTTGCTTACATTGAAAGCTGAGTTAACAAAAGTACTGCTCCAAGCTAAGACACAGACTTTAATTGGATTCGTCAAATGCCCCTCATCTGCAGGCTTTGATCTGCAAATTGAAAGCTACCTTAGCTATTGCGTAACCGGTGCAGCGTTTAACACGTCTCTGACACAATGTCCGAGACTATCGTAACGTTTCAGTCCCAACTTTCCGGTGTCATGGAAACGGTCTTCAAGGCAGCCATGTACGAAATCACCCGGCTGGTGGAAGATAGTTTCTTGGAAGAAGTGACACGGAGCCGGGAGCAAGTCGAGTCCCTGAAGAGGCGACTGAAGTGGTCTGAGAGTCGACGCAAGGAAAGAGACGGAGTCAGGAAAGGGAGATGTGTGGACTGTGGAAGACAGGGGGTGTCTAGCGAAGAGAAACCTCCAACGATACAGACAGGTGAGTTTGACACGACTTTTTAAAAATGTGTTTGGGATATTCTAACCCCCTATCACTGTGGACGGCAATGTGAGCTGGATGCAGAGGACGTGTAATCAAGAGCATTAAAGAAGGCCTCCTATTGACTCTAGGTCAGATCTTACTCATCTCAGCTTTTTGGAATCAATTTTAAATCTTTTACTTGTATTTCCACTGCAGAGAAATGTCTGAAACAGGAGAGTGTCCTGAAAGAAGAGATGAACAGCTGTCAGGGGACTGCTGGAGAGACACCTGATCATGAGATAGAAGCAGAGATAGAAGCAGAACTAGAGGACAGCAGTTCCACGAAGGCACTGCAGGTAGAGAACTATTAACAACACTTTTTTTTATTTTTTTTTATTTTTTTTTTTACTTTGGTTGCTATGATGGAAGTATGCGGTACGGACTGTCCTTTTTGCTCCTACACACCCCTTTGGAGTCAAGTAATCTCTGGAATGTTCTGTCACTTTTTTTGTCTGTCTAACATTTTTGGAACCTTGTCCACCCAATGCCTTATTTTAGGCCAAAAGCTTGGCATCATGGTAAAATAAACATGTCTGCTAATCTTATGCCAAGGTTATGGTTTCCCTTGAGGGGAGTAGAGTTTAACTGACCAAATTACTTTTGTTCCTATGCCTGTCTGTCAGTCCCCAGACATAGGAAGTGAAAAGCTGGATAGACTGCTAAAGGAGGAGACCCTCTGCATCACACCGGATAGCATTGAGCCCCAAGAGAGATGGAGAGTCAATTTGGATGGTCAGTTTCTCAATATATGCAGTTAGATACAAACAACACTAATTTCACAAAGAATATTCAGCATCTTAAAATCTTGTTAAGTAAGAGTCAAAACCGAAGTACACAGACTCTAGTTAGTTAGCATTATTACTGTATTATTTTATTAGTGACTGATAAATAAGATAATACACATTCTGAACACTGGCTTGAAAGTCACTTATCACATAGCTGACCAGTACATGATTGTATTATGTTCATAATGTTTACTGTTTACTGTGCCATTGTAGTCCCTAAATTCATAACTTTTTGAAAATCTTGTTTTCCTCCTCTGATGGGTCAGGAGCAGAAGGGTCAGATCTGTCTGGGCCCACTAAAAGTTTCAATGACCAGGAGACCCAACAGTGCCAGGGAGACTGGGAGTCTGGCTTGGACCAGAGGCCAGGACATGGCCTAGATGGGGACTCAACTGACCCATCTGAACATCTTTATCGGAACCGGTACGGCATGGAAGAACTGGGTGGCTTTGACAAGGCTGGGTATGGAGGTGCCAATATGATAGACATGGGTAGCCTGGATGAGTTACAAGGGTCCCCGTCTCACCTAGGTGAGGAGCTGAGTTACCCGGGCCACTACGAGGGGGACCTGGGAGCATCTGAGGGGACTGAGCATCGAGCTTACCAGCCTGGTCCCCCTCGAAATAGAAGGGGTGCATTAGGTTCACCCTCAAGGGCCAATATAGAGGTGAGCGGAGAGTTCAGCTGTCTGTTGATCAATGAGGAGGGGTATCTACAGGACCCAAGCGTCTTGTACCCTGAACATGTTTCTGGTGATTCAAGCAGCAGGGTGGGTTTCCGGGGGCAGGGCATTCGCACTGGAGACCCATCCTTAGATGGAACACAGGGCCTCTTTGGGCCCTCAGAGACATACAGCCATACTATGAACCTAGGGGAGAGGTTACAACATCAAACAGGAGGGAGAGGAGGGAGGAGGCACAACTGTAACCAGTGTTCCATGTCCTTCCTCGACTCTGCCTCTCTCAAAGCCCACAAGCAGACACACAAAGCTGGACAGGGACCACCATACTCCTGCAACCAGTGTGGGAAGACCTTCACCCAAGCCTGTAACCTCAAAGTCCACCAGAGGATTCACTCTGGACAGGGGCTCCATCTCTGCAGCCACTGTGGAAAAGGTTTCCCTTCCTTCTCTGACCTGAAGGCACATAAGTGTAGCCAAACAGGTGACAAACCTTACTGTTGCACTGTTTGCGGGAACAAGTTCAGCCGTCTTTGGAATCTGAAGTTGCATCGGCGCATCCACACACAGGAAAAACCTCATCAGTGCACCATGTGCGATAAGAGCTTCACACGGGCAGACATATTGAAGGTTCACCAACGTACCCACACAGGGGAAAGACCGTACTGCTGCACTATCTGCGGCCTCAGTTTCAAACGCCTGGATCACCTGAAATCACATCAGCGCAAACACAGGACAGATTTATGAAACTGAAGTTTGGAAAATTATGCAAATCAAAATTGTATGCTTTTAGTTATGGGCCATTGATGTTTTTATCAAGATAATGACAACATTGAGTCACATTTTCTGACCAAGCTTGTTTTATAGCGCTCTGTGATTTTAAGTCCTCTGGTTTTCACTTGAGTAATTTGGTTGGTATGAAAAATACAGTGGGGTCCAAAAGTCTGAGTCCACTACCATCATTTATCAATAACTAATACATTTTACTCAGTTGGTACTCTTCTTATTCAAGAATACATTATTTAGAACTGATTTTTTTTTTTTTTTTTTTTTTTAAATCTTTGAGAAATTTTGTTTGTATGAAATTGAAATATCTGAATATCTTCTCACACCATTTGGTAAGGTTTTCTGAAATTGTTGTCACACCGTATATTTCATTCAAATACTAACACGTGTAATGTCCAGGGTGAATTGTTTTGGTCTTCTAACAACTAATACCAGATATTGACTAAATTAAAATTGTCCTCTATGGTTTTAGACATTTGGCAAACTGCGGCCTTAATGGGAGAATAGCAGTTTACAAAGCATATCTTAGATGACTAAACATTTAGCATGGGCCGAACAATACCAACATTTCACTGAAAAAAATATTGTTTACCGATTTACTGGCTGCCGCATGAGAGTTTAATGCAACAGTACCTAAAACCTACAGTCAAACACGGTGGTGGAAATATTGAGGTATTCACTCTCTGCAGAGGCATGCCATCCCTTCTGGCTTAAAGTTGGGTGGAAGAGGATTAATTTTCTTGCATCGAAGCTATGCCAGGCCTATTTGAAGTCCAAGGAAGAGCTTTCCCTCAACAGTCACCAGACCTCAACCCCATTGAACATCTTTGGGAACATTTGAAAATGGAAAAGGTGAAACTTATTGTAAGATCACAAGACAGTCTCTTGGATGGTCTAAAAGAGAATAATGATTCTTAAATTCTGCAATCGATGCCAGACAGAGTGCAAGCTGTGATTAGGGTAAATGGTGGACATACCAAATATTGAGAAATTTTGACTTCCAGTAAATACTAACAATTTTTGACTTGACTTATATTCGTGAACATTTCTGTAATCCTGTTTGAGAAATGTCATTTGAATTAATTTTTTTTATTAGTTTTTGATAAATGATGAAACAAAAGAGTCCTTGGTAGTGGATCAGATTTTTAGACCCCACTGTATGCCATAAAAAAATAATGTGTTTGATATAATGGTATGTCTTATTTGTACATTGTAGCTGCAGTTATGACTGCATATGTGAGTTCTAAAAACTTACTTTGTCAAGTAAATGTATGATACTTGTGATTACATTGCAGATTCAAATAAAATTAAAACTGATTTTTTTGCTGAATATTTTTTTTATTTTTTTATTTTTACCATATCAATTTTGTCAAGCTTTTAGGTAGAAGAACTTAAGAAAACTTTATTAAGTCCACATTGGTGTCACACACACACACACACACACAGCATGCAGTTGGTGGTGGCCGCTGTAGTTAACCTATTTCCATTACAAATTGTTCTCTGTATTATTTCCCCTGAATACATCTCATTGGTATTGGAAGGAATAGGATTGTATATAATTAATAAAACATATGTATAGTGTGGTATATGTGGTTCAATTAGGAATGGCATCGGAGCCCAGTTCCAGATGGTTCAAATAAGATTGACTTCAATAATTAAACTGCACTGAAAATAGACCCAATGGGACCAAAAAGTAAAAAGCATATGAGAAAATGTCATATTTACAACCACATGTTGTACAATTAGCTGAGGCTCTATCCAGAGCAACTCAGAATGAGTAACAGTAGAACAAGCTTAAATCAGCCTAAATCACTAAAACTACCATAGTGCCCTTTCAATATACTTGTGAGAATAGAATGATCATGTAAGAACAAAGTGCTATGAAAAGAAATAGAATAAAAGTTAAGGAGACAGGCAGAAGGGGCTGTTAGAATGAGTAGAAGAGAGAGGAAAAGGAACAATCGAGGCCACTGTACCATTTTGGCGCAGCCAGTGGGTTTCACTTTACTAAAACGCGTTTTGTTATTTTAAGCAAGCCAGGAGAGGCTACCGTACTGCGTCGATGGTGACGTCACGATCAAAAACAAAACCTCAAGCGATTGCTATGTAGCTACATGATATTACATGGTATTTATAACTGAATCAGCTATTAGTCGTGGAAAACAGACACGCGGTTTTAAATATATAACAATTACACTAGGCTATGATTTATATAAGTTAACGCGTGGGAGTTTCGGCTTTCTAGATTTGCAACTATGTTTGCTAACGTTAATAGCTTGTTAATGCTAAATTAAGTAGTAACGTTAGCTACTTAGCTAACTCAGTTCGATTTGACAGAATTCATCTTAGTAGATTTTAAAGTGCCGTTGAGTAGTATAATCTTTTAGTGGGTATATTTTGATGAATATCTGTTTTAAGAACATTGTTTGATAGCTGCAGCTGAGAACAGGCTGCTCTGTGATAATGATGTGCGAACCTGTGGTGGTACCGTCTTCCTCATTTTGAATGCCTTGGATCTGACCTTAAAACAAAAAGCGCAGTCAGTCTCTCTCTCACACACGCACACGGATTTCTGGGGTGTATTGGACAGTGGATTCTTACATTCACACAAACACACAGACTATCCATCATGTCGGACCTGGACACCCTCATTGTCACATTTCAGACTCAGCTTTCAGATGTCTTGGAGACAGTCCTAAAGACAGCGATGTACGAGGTCACCAGGTTGGTGGAGGATGGCGTCGTGGAGGAGGTGAGGCGCAGGAACCAGGAAGTGGAGTCGCTGAGGACGCAGTTGCAGTGGGCAGAGAAGAAACTAAGTGATCAAGGGGAGAAAGAGCGGGGAAAGAGAGGGAAGTGTGTTGACTGTGGCAAGGAGGATGTAGAGTTGTCCCCTGACATGGCTGAAGAAAGGCCTACAGAACTACAGTATGGTAAGACAAAAAAGGTCCATCACATGACTAGTTGGTCTTTGCAGATCCCAATTATTGCTGTATTGTCTCGTAAATATCTGTGGGACTCAGTGTATGCTGTGCTCTCCCCTACCCACAAAACATTTCCAATAAGTGAATGTTGAATGTGAAAGTTGTTTAGGAATTCAAAAAAAAATTCCAGTGATTGTGCCTTATTTTGAATTATCCAGGCACTGAACTACAGAGAACAATATGGACTCAGTAATACTGCTGTGATTGCTATTTCAGATATTTTAAGGGTGTGTAGTTTGAAACAAGAGGACAACTCTGTGGACAGGTGGACAAAAAGCTGTAGACTGGAAGTGATGTCAGAGTCAACACATGAGGCTGACAAGTCCACAACCATTCTCAGCCCTGTGAGGGAATCACAGGTGGGTGACTTATTGAAATATAACCATCTCAGAGTGGAAATGCTGACCTAAGATAATAATTTGGCATTCACATAATCATAAATAAAATATTAAAGGAAACATGGTCTATGATTCAAGATCAGCAATGTTCTGAGAGGTTTGGTGACAGGGAATTTGACAGCATACATCTAAAGTAAACCGTACCCTCAGAAATGTTATATGTTCTTTGTCCTATTCAGGAAATACAAGAAGACAGTGTGAGGCCAGTTGTGGATGTGAAGGAAGAACCAGTAGATAAGACATCTTGTTCTGCTGTGCACCCAGGCAGGTGGACTGTTAGCCATGATGGTGAGTATTCTGCTGTTCCAAAGGACCATTCTTGTCTGGACAAATTAATTAATCTTTCCTGAGGAAAAAATACAAATTGTATATATTAAAGAATATAAGTTATTTCCAAAGGTGCTCAACTCTTTTGTAAACTGTGATTGCACATACAAGCTAGTATTTGCTAAATTAGAATTTAAATGGCAGTAGTCTACTAAATAAATCCTTGAAAATCACTGAATCAAAAGTGCTTTGCTGTTGTATTTTTTGAGCAATACCCAATTCTCAGGCAGCCCAGTGATAATAAATATTAACTAAATATTACTGGAAGCAATTAGTTTATTCTAAGAAAAGGTTTACAAAGTTCCATCACCTCTAGCAGTTGCTATGTAGCTAGTTTGGTTACATGGTATTTATAAATGAATCTGCTTAGCTGACCAGCTGTTAGTCGTGGAAAACATAAACATGGTTTTAAATAGATTAGACTAGGCTATGATTTATCTAACCCAAAGGAGTTTTGGCTTTCTTCATTGCAGCTATATGTTTGCTAACATTATTAGCTTGTTAATGCTAAATTAGGTAGTAGCTAAAATGTTTTTGGCTGATGAATTAGCAAAAGTAGCTAGTAAACTTTGGAATCCACTAGCCACAGTGGCTTATTTCTTTTCATCTATGTAATTACTTACATTTATGTTTGGCCTATAGTTTCTTGTGTTTTACTAATAACAAAATTGTAGATTCATTATTTACTGTGAGTTATTGCAATAAGTAAAATTTGTGTTGTAGTCCTGTTATATAAGGCAGGCCCGATATCTATATTCAGTTGTCTGGATTGGCCTTTTTAGTTAAAAAAGGGTTCATGATTTCACAGTCCTAATTCTTAAACACTGACTCATTGCATGGATGTGAATTGAGCTATCTAATATAGCTTAGATTATGATCTGTGGGTGCCACCAAAAATGCTTTTTGCTCCATGTCCACCAGTTGAAAAAGGTAGTTTCAAGTCATGAATGTACTACAGCATTAATATGGAGCCTATTTCTATTAATTTAATAGGTCAGGCAGGATCTGAATCCCACAGCTGTAGTGAGATGACTGATGCACAACTGAAACAGACACAGCAAAACACTGAGGAGTTATTGAGGAGTGTCGTTAAACAAGACCCACAGAGCTCTACTGCATATACCTTTGCTGAAGACCAAGAGGACACACACATGGTTACAGAACCCTCTCATGTCTCACCTTTGGAGATGGACTCCAAATGGGCTGGTCTGACTCTTGGAACAACTGGACTGCTCCAGAACCACACATTTGGACCACAAACGGACAAGGATTGTGAAACAGCCATAACCAGAGGTTCACTAAAGTGCATGGACCATAAGCTTGTGGACCCAGCCACAACAGACGAAGTTCATCCTAACCCACAACTAGTTAGGGATCAGATTTCATCCTCAGGGTCCCCGAAAGCAAGATTGCAAATTAGCAATGTGGGGAGTGTGGTGATCAAGCAGGAGATTCTTGTGGATTCTGATGGGAGTGAGGAAGAGGAGGAGGTGGAAGAGAAAGAGATGACAAGGTCAGGGATGGCATCTTTCTCATGTTCACGAAACCCGTACAGGGTGAGATCAGAAGTTCTCAAGCAGAAACACATTTCCCATAAACCCCCCGTGCAGGAAGTTATGAAGCTGCATTCCAAAGTGGGTACAAGTCTCAGATTGCAAGCCGCTGTACAACACCTCCACCGACCAATAAAAAAGCCCCCTCCCACATTTTCGAACAATACCAGCACAGCACCGTCCATCGCTCACTCTCAGGTTGCAAAATTAA
>CABFOQ010023917.1:0-13819 GCA_900660455.1 Gephyroberyx darwinii
GTACAAACACTCTTCATTTATCAGGCTGGCACAGAGCTAGGATGATGCAGGCATGAGCTCTTGGCCGTGACCTCAACTGTCCGGAAACATTCAGAACAATTCTAAAGCAGCCCAATGCACTTGGACCGGCTGAACAGACTGCTGAAATGAATGTTGAAATGTAGCATTTTTGCTGAGGAAACTCTTGTTAAAACTACATAAATTAGTTGTAGTTTATGGTGTTCAGCATGAGTGACCTTTAGAGACATGTTTTTGTGATAATGACTGATGATGATTGAGGTTGAGAGCCTTATGTGGCTTTATTATGAGATTACAATTGTTTAAATTTTTTTATTGCTTTGGCTCAGTTTTCAATTGTTGCAGTTTCAATGTACAAAATGCACATTGACTCTTAACTGCACTCTTAATGCAAAGTGTCAATATGAGTTGCAAAAGTGTTTTTTTAACACACAAAATGCTTTGCTGACATATAAAGTGCACAACTCTAAACCACAAGTTTACTCTCAGAATAAACCCTCCTCATGTTAGTACATTAGTGCAATGTTCATTCCTTGAGATGCAGATTACTATATCATTTCAACATGTATTTTCAATCTTGTCTTGTTATTTCCAACAACGTTCCCCAGGTGAGTAGCAAAGCAACACAGTTGCTTATCACTTTATCACTACATAAAAAGCAGAAAGCCTGCATGGCAGTTTCTGACAGCAGGTGGTATTTTGGGTTTCTTTGGGTCACACTTATTGTACAATAGCAGTTTACAGTATTGTGCTACTATAGCAATAAAAACATATGATGGTTTGGTGTCTTGTGTAAAAAAAAAGGAAAAACAAAATAATATCTATTTATCAATATATATATCAATATATAGATATAGATATATAAATATATATACAAATCCAGAATATTATAAAATACTTAACTACAATAGAGGTTTGAAAACCTTTTGCTTATTTCTATGAATTACATTTGAAATTACTATTGTATACTCTGTTTTGATCAGAATATTTTCATTAATGCCATAATTATATCATAATTAAAATTATATAAGATAATGTATTACCTCATTTAAAAAACATATTTTTATTTTACATTATATGTTATTATGTGTACATCATTTTCTATTACCAGTTTTACACATTGAAAGTCTGTTGTAAAAGTTGAGTTAAAGCAATTGTAAAAAAAAAAAAAGTTCTTATCACACTAACACAAACCACCAAAGTGTGACTAACCGACTGACTGGCAGTCGGTAGCCTCGTCCCTCTGGGACACTGTTCCTCCGGAGGGTGGCTCTGTGCTGCTGCTGCTACGCTCGATGACTCACAGGGTTGGAGGTTGGATGCAGCTGCCTACCAAACCCTAGCCAGTTCATGTGATGTGCCAAACTAACTACCGCACAATTAGGTGCCTGTTGTATAATAAGCTCTGCAGGGCTTAAAACACTTCATGACTTTCTATGCTGTTAAACCTTGTGATGCCCTCAATACCCCTATGGGTGGAGACCGCAAGAAATTGACAAAAAAAAAATATCAGCCACTTTAAATCACATTCCACTTTGATAGAATGTTAAAAGTTTCATTTTTAGCATGTCCACAACCATTTGGGTTCATGAACAATCAAACATATTGGCTATCCCAGTTATTCATAGTCATACCCTACACTTGCTTTTGTTTTAAAAATCTAGTGTAAAATTCATTGTGGACTCTCTCAAATGTTTTTCCTGTGTATCCAGGCACAATTTCGAATCCTTTTTTGCAGTTATTGATATTTTTATTGAAGTCAAAAAAGCCTCAGCAGTGGTGATCATTACAGATCATGTAGGCAGGTATTTTCAGAGATTGTCAGCTCATGAATTCATATTCATGTATAGCATTCTTCAGGAAGAATTTTCCTTTTATTTATGCTACATGACAGATTACATTGCCACCCATGTGTAGAACATGTTTTAAATCCTGGGACCAAGCTAAATTATTGATCATCAAATGACAATAATGCATGGATGGGATTATAAAAATGAACACCTTTTCACAATTTTTAAAACGCTCACTTTTTTGAGTTTTTGTTAGTGGTTTGTATGGCAAAAGGTGAAAATCAACAAATCTGAAGCTGATAAAAAGGAATCACAAACACTTACTGGAACACATTCATGATTATGTAAATACGAGGAGCCTTTCAATTATATTGCCTTGTGCTTGCAGAACTGAAGAATGAAGATAAATGAAAACTGAAATGCCAACAGCTTTAAAGATGATGGGGGCCAAAAAACAGGGAGAAATCAGATCGATGCACTCTTCATTGTCCAAATGAGCACAGTGAGGCAGAGTCTCGGAGTGTGACTGGATCCTGACAGCCGACCCTCCACCTCCTGCAAACTTCAGCACATCTTCCAGAGTCACATTATAGGAGCACTGAGCATAATGGCCCGGAAGATGCAGACACAATCTCAATTAAGAGACGCATAAGTTTGCCTCTCTGGGAAAGTGAAGAGTCGTTAGCTTATAGGAACGCATGGCAAAGCCTCTTGTTGACCTCAAACACAAAACTTACAATGAATGACGGGGATGAGGACGGAGGGACAAGCTGCCTGAGAGACGCTAACTGGCGGTGATAAACATCAACATAATGAAACATCCTGCTCTACATGACACTTTCCTAATCAATACTTAATCGGAGGAAGGAAATTAGAAACAGAGAAAAACAAATTAGAAATATTTATTATTTATGTAGATATAAACTTGCTCTTCTTCAAAATATTGTGCCACTTTGTTATCATAGATCCTGACCCATGAGAGACTTGGTCGGTGCTTATAAGCATCCTCTACATTTAGCAAGAAATTCTGGAGAACAACAGAAAAGAAAAATCCACTTGATAAAGAGATGAATGATAAAATCAATAAAAGCAGCAGGTTGTTGGTTTCGTTTCCTCCCTGCAGATTAACCTTAGTCCTAGATTAAAGACGTATTCAGTGGGAATACTGGTTATTTAGGCAGGTTTAATCTCTAATGGCATATCAGACAGGAAAAGGTGATTGGCAGGTATAAGGTATTGGATTATGGTAATATGAGGATGAAGCATTTGGTTTGTTTGCTTCTCCACAGTCTGATAAACAGAGGACAGAGAGATTGTAGCCCATGTCTATTCATTGCCTGCCTGGTGACAAAAGACATGGCCTGGCCACACATTCCAGTCTGCTTCCGCTCCAGCACACAAACTCAATCCCAGGGATTTCCCCTTTCAAAGGGAGAACACGGTTACAATATCACCTCCTTTAAATTGAAGGAGAGACTGGTCGGGTAACTGGGTGGAGGGACTCCTGTCATTCACTCTTTGAAACACTTCCTGATTCAGGTCTCACGGGAAGTCAGAACCATTCTTTTCTGGGCTGAGGAGGGGTGCGAATCAGATTTGGTTAAGGCTCTCCATGGGGCAGCTGATTGGACTCCATTCATGGCCTCAGCTGTTTTTAATGTGTGCATTTTTCACAAATTGACCACATCAGTAGAGATTAATCAATCAAAACTGTTGGAAATGCTTTGTATCCTATATAGATGGGCACAGGTTGAGATAACATTTCTAGTCTAAAAGCATCACTCTGAACCTAAATAATGTAATTGTTTTGGTAAAATGCCACTCATTAATGAAGGTGCAACAGCATCTTGATCCCCTGGGAACCCAATGAGGGAAAGCAATAACAAGTCCTTAGCTCCAACAATAACTGATATCTGCTGCAATGAGAACAGGATAGAGATGCAAAAGTGACCAATGAAATATCTTCATATTACAATAAGGACGGAAATTCTATTTGACAACTCAAGCAAGAAAAGATTGAAATAAGGGCTGTTCTGTAATGCTGTAATGGCATTTGCTTAGTCTTTTGGAAACAACAGAGGAGGCAGAGGGATAAATCAGGGCTCTAACAACAAGCTTTAATAAAGACACTTCTCTGGGAACTTAACCACGATCAACGTCACTATCGGTGTTTATCTCGTTTTCTGGACTCGTTAATTGTGTGCACTATCAAACACAGACACATACACATACTCCTGTGTGTGCGTGTTGAGTGTGGACATCCAGACACTCGTTGGCAGAGGGGCACACTTCAGTCTGGAGTGTCTGGTCTGAGCGGCTCTGTGAGACTGAGAACCGTCTCCCTAATTAGAGGGAGCCTGGTGCAGGACATCTCTATAGCCCATCGACAGGGCCCTCACTGGCTTTGTTCACCAGCCTCTTCTTGGGCCGGGGCTGTCACTTTACTTTTCTATAGGACTGAAGGCTATTGTCCCAAATAGTGTTGTCTGTTCCCAATCACAGAAAACATTTTTTACATATATTCAAGGACAATGTATAAAGGATTGATGTGTCCTGGATGTCTCTACTCAACAGTTTTATAAGGGATCTGCTGTAGTTGTATATTCAAGGAGAGAGATGTGACCTGTGAGGCATTTCCTCATCAATTTTTGCAATATTTCATGACATTTCCTGAAATATATCTTGACAGGCGATTTGGAGAGGCAAATAAACTTCTGGTGAGAGGCACTTAAAGGGAGCGCTTTCCTTTGTTTATCTGGCTAAGTTGTCACGCTATTTTAAGATGTAATTATTTCAAACTCATTTTTGCATAGAAACCTAATTATTCACTGAGATATAAATTAGATTCCACATTCATGGAGCCCATGAACCCTTAACTCCTGCAGGATCCTATTCACTCCAAGGCTCTTTCTCTCTGTCCTTCTTTTCTCTGGAAACCATGAGATGGAGAGTGGCCACTGCAGCTGCTATTCACATGAACGAGATAATTGTTAAGGAAAAGTCATTGCATGGCATTATGTTGTCCACAGGATCATTGTTCATTTTCCCATCGCCATTGAAATCTATATGGAGGACCAGAGTGTTTCCTTTGAGTTTTGGTATTCAGGATCTGTTGCCTGGTAACTAATAAAGGGGCAAATCATCCACTGTATTGGCCAAGATGGGCTGCAGACTGGCCTTGCACAACAATGCAACGTTTGTAAAAAGGCGTTGATACAAGTTAATGACGCTTGTTCAACAAAACATTAATGGACTTCTTCACGGTATAATATGGCATGGGATGCGATGTGAATGAGAGGGGGGTGCTTTAGCACTACACTTTAACTAGTTTGTGTGTTTTTGCTACTGGGAGAAGCTGCACACACATACACACACACACACACACACACACACACACACAAACACACCTCTCTTTTTCTTTGTAATACACACACATGCAAGCACACAGATACACAGACACTTCACACACATACACACGTGCACACACACACACACACACACACAAACAAACAACAAACAAACAACAAACAAGCTGGGAAATTTTGTTTTCCACTGAGAGGGAAAACCCCTCTTTTCTTGTATCCACTATTATTTATATTTAATTTTCATTTTATTGAATAGGCCAGTGATTAATTGCCCATCAACATGATTTTAAAAGGAGTGAATAGAGGAGTATTATGAAGTAGTAGGCACACAACATTGGAGAGCGAAAAGAGGCAAGTCAGAGGTGGGGCCCTCAGAGCTTTATACATTTCTGAAATTCTTTTTAATCTCGGACGTTTCAACAGGAGTAATTTTGCAACAGCCCCGTTTGTTGCACCGGCTTCTTAACCGAAGCGGACAAAACTGTAGTCCTGTCACCCCGAGCAGAATAAAGGGAATCAAAGGAGTTTTCCCTTAAATGGACTAATTTTCTCCTTGAATTATGAAAGTAATGGCTAGGTAACAGCCTGTGCTCAGTACCCGACGGCTTAATGCCTCCTAAATCCTTCCACGTGGCTCCACTAGTCCCGGCAATTAGGCCTCATTATAGCCTCATAAAGGATCTCATTTGTGGGATTACTTAATAGACAATGAAATTTTATCGTGCAGAATTATGGAAAATAATATTAGAGCTAGGATGGTGTGATGAGGGCGCGCGCCACGCATCATTCCGCCTGGTTTGCTCTCTCTCTCTCTCTCTCTCTCTCTCCCCCCCCCTCTCTCTCTCTCTCATTTGAAATGGTTATCCGTACCATAACAACGACTGAGTGCGTCTTCCTTGTCATACGCTGGGTTCACTTTATTATAGCAATTACAGTCTGTATGACAGGCGTGTTTTTTTTTTATTATTGTTATCGTCGGAATTTAAACACTTTCTAATTCTTTCAAAGACTGCAGCTGAACTTGTAGACCTACAAGTGCACCGGTTGGCCATTGGTAACTCACATAAGTGAGTTCAAGAATGAGGAGCATTGGATATATTAGTTTCTTCAGAGGAAAAGGGTGTAAAAAAAACTTTTTAAAACTTAGGCATCCAAAATAATTCCGCTAGTATTTGTGAGCTACATGTGTCTTTGTAAGGTCGGTCCAGAAAATGATGCATGGTTGTGTTGCACCTGAAATGTTTGCACCATAAACCTATTGACTGTGCGCCTCTGTCTGAAGGTCCGAGGTGTTACTTGGCAGATGAAAGCAGAAGCTAAACCTACCGGTGACCCGCCTGGGGATCAAACTCGCTAATTATTGTCACAAGATGAGGGATTAACGCATTTCTGAAATAACTGCCTGTTTACCCCGCACATACCCACCATAATAAACACTTTCTAATTGAATCCTAATCGCTATCAAATAGCCCCAACCCAGACTCGGCAGCAGTTCATAATTCTTTAATTGCTGGATGTAAAACCTTGACCAACAGGACGCAAAGTATAGGCTGCACAGCAATTAGTTCTTCGTCTCAAGCACAATTTGGAGCCTTAATGCGCATTTCTACAAATATCTAGACTGTTGAATGAAACTAGATTTGCCTAGTGCCCATCATATAGCCTCGCTTTCATTACATAACATTATGCCGGGCTAATTAAACAATAATTCCAAAAGAATAGCCTAATTCTAATTCATCTAAATGTGGATCGGGAATATAGAGGAGACTGGTCAAATTCCATTAATCCACTTGCGATGTGTTTATCTTACTATGACAGTAAGAGACTATTCCTATTTCAGTCAAAGTTTCCACTGCACCTGGTCTAATAGGTTATGATTTTATTTCTCCTGGTCCCATCCCTGCCCATAGTTTGTTATTTTTCAAGGAGGGTTTAAGTTCAGTGAAGTATTTATTTGGTGATAAACGTCATGTGTGTGCCCTTTACATGGTATTAGGTATTTCCAAAATCCTTTTTGCAAATATAGCTACAGTTATATGTCAATCTAATCTGCATACCCTGATATAGCCTATTTTAGCAGCAGCATAAATGGTTGTGCAAATATATTTTTCACGCTTTATTTATTTTTTCTATTGTATGTACATTGTTTTCAAAATGATTGGCCAGTTATTGATTAGAACCAGGCTGGTTTTGAAAGTTAGTACCGGTTTAAGAAAGTTCTGGGGCAAAAAGTGAAAAGAAAAAACAGTGTTTGGTCATATTTTGTTAGTATGCAAGACTTTTCGAGATTTGGGATAAAAAGAGTAAATCTGCAAGTTGTGATTGGAGGCCCAGGCAGACATCACGTGGTTTGGGTCACTGGCAGTATAAACCTTTGGAGCCGGGTGCGCACGTGGGTGACGCTGCAGGGCCAGCCCTCTTCGGGGTCCCTTTTGTTGAACCATCAAACATAAGCACCTTTTGAGATCCCGAGGGGTTCAGATGAGAAACGGCGATCATCTTGCGCAAGGAGCGATCACTTATCAACGGCGCAACAATGTCGAGGTCCTTCTACGTTGACTCTTTGATAATCAAGGATACGGTGCGACCTGGGCCAGCTGAGCATCCAGGGCAAGACTTCCTTATTCCCATCAGTATGCATTCTCCAAGCGTAATGACAGTTACCGCACCGGTGTGCCCATCCAGGAAAAACGGGACTTTCTGTGTTTGCCCGCTGTGCGTCACGTCCCACATCCACTCTTCCCGCAGCGGCATTCCCATGCTGAAGAGTCAGTTTCCGGGAGCGGAGGCACAATATTGTCAGAGAATAGCCCATCAGCAGTCTCCAGCACTGGCGCACCCTGGACATACACCTGTCTGCACGCCCACTTTCAGCGTCACAGATCCCAGGAGATACCACTGTCTTTCCATAGGTAAGCCACCTGTTTTCCACAGGCTCAGTTTATAACTAGGACCACTGTTCAATACATGTTTGATAAGTTTTCATGTCATAGCGCACTGACAACTCAGAAACAGGATTTGTTATCGCTCGCTTTATGCGCCCTCACGCAGAGAGATAGGTTGTGCCATTTGCATCGCTAATGGAAAGTAAACTTTTAATCATGACAGGGAACTAAACGTCTGACAAAAAAATGTTTTTCTCCAGCAGGCGCCTCTGAGAATAGCCACATACAGAATGGCAAGAGGATGCGCACGGCTTTCACAAGCACGCAACTCTTGGAATTGGAAAGAGAGTTTTCCACCAACATGTATCTTTCAAGACTAAGAAGAATCGAAATCGCCACGTATTTGAGCCTCTCGGAGAAGCAGGTGAAAATATGGTTTCAGAACCGCAGGGTCAAGCACAAAAAGGAGGGGAAGGGCACCCAAAGGAGCGCACACAGCGGGTGCAAGTGCACAAGCAGTCATACAGACTATCCAAGGTCAGAGGACGAGGAGTCGCTATCTCCAGCCTCTGCTTCGGAAGAAAAAGAGGTGTCACCCATCTGACAGCAACACTGAAAGACTTCCCTTCTTACTGCTGGCACTTAACTCTGGCCCTACGTCAGATACGGATTATGGCAACCTCAGGGCCAAAAAACAACTCCTGCGTCAAGTATGAGAAGAAATGTTGGAAATGTCACTTGTTCTTTAATTAAAGTTTTAGCCTACTGTAAAAAGAATACATTGTGAATAAATGTTGAAGTTTAACACCGTCGTGAAGTATTTGGAAATATGCCGTGATAACCTGCTGTACTTTTAAGGGTTCTTACCTGCATCCCAAGGTCTAGTTCAGTATCCCCAGTAACTGTGATGAAATGGTCGGTATCCCACTCCTGTCAGTGAGGTTGTGTGGTAAAGCCTTAGAAATAGCATAGGCCTAACCTGTGTGCAAACTGATATACTTTCACGTGAATTTGTAAAATATGTATATTTGTATTTATTGTAATAAAAGTGTCGAGTTGCACCTCAGAAGTTATTTCTCAGTTTATTTTCTGATCGGCATGACATATTATTCTGATCTAATGACTTATTGAATTGTGTGATAGACGTAGCACTGGAGTCTGGAGCTAGACATGGGAGATTGAAGACAGTAGACATTTGAATTTCTGTTGCTTGAGATTGGAAAAAATGGTAGTAGGTAGTAGGTAAAAAAAAAAAAGGTAGTTAAACACTAAGAATCTCTCTCTCTCTCTTTCTCTCTCTCTCTCTCTCTCTCTTTCTGTGTGTGTGTGTGTGTGTGTGTGTGTGTGTGTGTGTGTGTGTGTGTGTGTGTATGTCTTAGCTTGTAATCATAACATAATAACAGGATTTGATTATAGCTACAGAAGAGCCAATTGCAGCACACTTACAGAAAAAGTTAATATAGCCTTCACTACATATTTATTTTAACAAACATGAGACATTTTGGAGATTGCTACATGAAGACACGACATATTATGCGTTATTTTGGTGAATATATTGTCAGGAAGCAATTTTTGTTATGCATTCAGGTCTCATGAGTTTACATGTAAACCAACGTGCCTTTCTTTCCATTCTACATGGAATTATTTTGCCACATAACCTTTCCAAATCCATTTGATAAGCTAGCCAGTTATAGTTATTATTGTTAGGCTATCATAGGCTATTGGTGTTACCTTGAATAGGCTAGGCCTAATGTTAATGGCCTATATACTGCTAGGATTGGACTTTATCTATAAAACATTATAGAGGGTATGCTTCCATTTACATCATATAGGCTTTTTTAATTCAAACTGGATGGACTGAGCTATATGAAAGTGTTGCTGTAGTTTCTCCTAAAATTTGACCACAAAAGGGTACCCGATTACGCCCCTAGGGAGTAGCCAATAGTCCATTAATGTTCGCTTTTGAAGAGATTTTGGTTGTCCAAAGCGAGTTTAATTGCGGTTTCGGTCCCACGTTGGTTGATTATGCTGCTATTCCTTCAAAACCACAGAACAAGGATATATAGAAGTGGCCAAAGCCTTTGACAGGTTAGATTGTCCTGCCTTGGGATTCGCATTTAGCTGTAGACCCCCGACGGCTGTGGGCTCAGAGGGCTTTGAAGAGACAGCTACAGGGTTCCTCCGAGCGACAGAGAACGATTTAGTCACTGTTTCATTAGGCACTATTTGAACCTTTCAACTTATGGTAAATTAAGGGGGCATGCTAAAATAGAAAGACTCTGAGGAGGGATTACGTAGGAGGGGCCATTGGAAATTAGCTGACGCTTAATTTAACTCGTTTCTGTCAGAGTTTGGGATACATTCCTAATTGAGAGGGGAAGCAGGTGAAGTTTTGGTCCCACGCAGACCCATTCAGAGCAGAAATAAATGGTCTCCTTTCACATCCCGCTGGTGATCATATATTATTGAGGGAAAGCCACCTAATGAATATATATTGAAGTTCCTATTAATCGAATTAGAGTTCACCCCTCGCAGGTGTGAAAGTGAAAGACCACCGTCCCATTTAAACCGATTAACAATGGAGTTAACCGCAGTTTTGAGAAAGTCTCCCCCTTTACAACCCCACGGGACCTGACCTCGGACTGCCAGGCCGCTATAATGGACTGAAGCCCATTTTGAGAATAGGTCGAGTTAACATCCGCCCCCCATTCCCCCCGCCAAAAATAAATAAATAATAATAATCACATTTTTGAATGAATCCACTCAAAACACACAATATGTTATCAATTTGGCTCCATCATTGCCTTTACCAAATAAAAATGCTTCAGACTGCAAGGCAAACACTGTGGAATGTAAATTTTAGATGAGAGGGACTACACCTACTAATGCACGGTGTAACAAGACCACTCCAAAGACTTCAGGCCTCGGCTACCATTGAAAATGTGGCAATTACGCATGACAAAAGACAATTAATAAGAGCGCTTTTCAGCCGGTTGCAGCTGCTGTCTCATGCGGAGATAGAGGCTAGGAGAAGCTGAAGTGCCAGTATGGAAAAAGGGGAGAAATAGCGTTGTCTTTTTCTGAAGAGACCTATGCTTTATTTTTTTGAATCCATGCAACATTCGTCCTCCAAAAATGTGACACGCCTCTTGTCCTGGGTGATCTATACATCACTGGAAGAGGAGTGTCCGCTGAGATTTTCATTTTAAATATGGACCAACATGTACATTCTGGAAATCATCACTGTTCTCCTTTAGGAACAACTAGTGAGACTGCCCCTGGAAAATGAGCATTCATTTTGTCAATAATTGTGAAAATCCTGTCACAGTCTTGATGAGTTAACCCCCCACCATCACCACCCCAGGTGTATAGGCTACGTGCGTGTGTGTGTGTGTGTGTGTGTGTGTTGAGGCTACACCAAAGAGGCACAGAATTTATTTGATATAAAACACTTTTATATTGTCTTTTATATGAGGAGAACTGTGCTTTTTAGTGAAATTATTTCCATTTCTATTAATTTATTTTGGTTGGAGTATTATGAAAAGCTTAACATATGTTTCAGAAAAGGTGGAATCAGTGTAGGCCTACTTGAGTTTATTTGGAAGTTTATTTTGCACGCAATTGCAATGTGGCCAATATATTTTGTTCTGAGCACCTAATGTGCATGATTGAAGTATTATTCAGTATCCCAGCCTACTTCCCCTGTAAGGTGTTTCACTGTTTCAGATTCAGTTTCTTTGTTGAGTTTGTAAGCCTGAACTCAGTGGTTACTTTGATGACTGTAATTGCTCAGAGACCTCTTGAAAAAAAAAACGTTTTGAGTTTCATTTTGTAAACTGTTTTAGGTAGGTCAAACATTATCAGAGATATAGCGTTGGGAGTTGCTGCCGCTGTAAAGATAAGCGATATGTGCGCTGGCATTAGAGACCAACACTTTCAAGACATGGAGGAGACATTTCAGCACGCTGGACAGCTCCTAGGCCCGCCGCCCGAAGGCTACCTTGAGCCTTTGGGAGTCATCTTCAAAGGCACATCACTTGTCGACTGGTGTTTAGGTCACTCATGTCAATTTGCTGGAGTCTATTGTTATATAAGTGATATAGGGGCCACATCAGATTAGGCAACTTTTCCATTGCACGGGCAAGTGGATTACCCAGGGATAAATTGAATTCAAAATGGTTTTATTAGATTTGAGAAGTTTAAAATATTAAATGTCGTGGTGTATGATGGTGATACAGATGCATAGATTAATGTAACACAACTTATCCCAGAAAGTCACTATGGCCAAGTAATGATGCCATCGCTACTCGTTTAGGCACTAGTACTTGAACGGTGTAAACTACTGGAGTCTGGGCAAGGCAAACCTTGTGTCGTTAAGTGATGATAATACTGTTAGGTTCATTGTGCTGTCAAGTGCTATCAACGTGCTATAAATGGATGTATCATAAATCCTTTTTCTTCTTTTTCTCTCGATTTTAAGACAATTGACCACATTTCCCCAAAGCCCCCTGGTGGCCACTTCTACAGGATGGATGGAGGCAGACGAACTGATCACTGACAGGTTGCGCACTCTTGGCAGGCCAATCCTCTCTAAGGAAGAATCCAAACTCAATCATGTTATAAAAGTGCCTCGGCATTTGACGTGTTTACAATAAAACACAACTAAACAGCTCTACTGTAGCAGTGTACAGTGCAGAGTAAAATTATATTTTCAGAGAGAGATGTGGAACTGGAGGCCACATCCGAGTCGGGAATTGACATCAGTGTCTAAGACATAAGTTAACCTGATATGTTGTGTTTTGTTTGGTCATTACACACATTTTTCACCTTGCATAGGACTGTACACATTTTCCAGTGTTAAGAATAAATGTTCATTTTCAGTGACAATTATTTGGACTTGACAAATGTTGATTGGAGATTTGTTTGTCCAGTCATAGAGCTGATATGTATCTGGAGCTAAAAATATCTAAAAGTGTTGAATTAAATCTGATGGGTGTGGACTTATAGCCAGTGTTGTTTTTTACACATTAATAAATTAATTTTGCTGCGTTTAATATTCTTTAAAAAATGCCGCATAAGATATTTTTTCAGCAAATTTCCCCAAAATCATCTCTCTCGGTGTGCACAGAAATTCACCTGGATGCATATAATCTTCTCTATATATCCTCCTATACGAAGTCCTCCATTTCATAGAACTGCTGACATTCAGTTTTAGGCGAGGGGGGGGGGCTCAAAAGTGAGAACCTCAACCAGTTTGGGGTATAAGCTTGGCCTCCTAAATTAGAGTTCCTTTGTTTGGAGAACAAGGGACACTGTTCTTTTCGGGAACATGTGGAAGTAATTGCGCCGAGCGGCTGGAGCTGTGTGTTTCTGTGCAGCTGAAAGAGAGGAGGGGGGTGAGCCTTCAGCCCCGGGGCTTTGCTCCAAAGACACCGGTCCGATGCCCCGCTTCTCTGCCCCGAGATAGGTCATGCATAAGGGTCCATTTTTCTACTCCTGCCCGTCAGGAGAACCGCGGGGTAAGGGGGCTGGGGGAAATAGTGGCTGTGCTCCAGGGGGCGATTCACAGCTGACGCATGTGTGCCAGTAAATAGGGCCCCATTTTTTTTCTATGTTGAAGAAAAAAGTCTTTCTGTTGCAAACTTTTGGTATGTATATATATCTATATATCTATCTATCTATCTATCTATCTATCTATAGATAGATAGATATAAGAAACTATCTATCTATCGATAGATAGATAGATAGATAGATAGATAGT
>CABFOQ010023918.1:0-24219 GCA_900660455.1 Gephyroberyx darwinii
CTCCAAACTCATAAATGGCTGGGATCCATATGACAGAGACAGCCAGGCCCCCGCCATTCAATCCAAAATCGTCTCGAGCCCGCTTACAATTAAGAGAGACTTTGTTGGCTCTAAATCCTCAGCCTGTCTTCAGACCTCTTTCTACAGACAAGCTTTTATGTAAGGATATTTATTATATTTATTACTATTGTTCCCCTACTGATTTGTTGGTGTAACCTTACCCCTTCCCAAACCCCTTATCGTACCTTAAGTCCGTATCTCCGACCCCACCCTATCAATCCACACCCCAATCAATGTTTGTATCCCTCAAGTGAATTTTAAATAGCATTATTATTATTATTACACTCATTCTTAAGCTTAAGCCCTCCAAATCCAATGCCATCATAATGACTCAAGATTTTTATCTCTTGACACAGTCACTTGATAATGACACATGTTTGTGTTGTGGTAAACAACCACAGGAATGTGGGTGTCTCACATTTCAGGCCGACAGCATTCCTCAGCATTTCGATACTTGTAGAATTGTCAGTTTTGTATGAGTGAAATGGAGGAGAGGATCACAGAGGTTAGTTAGTTGAGAGACTAAAATAGACTACAGACTGCATAGTTAAATGCTTGGATGTAAATTCAGATAAATGCCTGTCCTATTTTCACCACCACCCCAACCTTGAAATTAAATATCAAGGAGGTGATGGGAGTTACTATGAAGGTTTTGTGTTCTGGCTGTGCAGATATACAGGACCATTAGGGCAGGCAGGAAGCATGTGGATAGTGTCCACTGAGAGTATCTAATCAGCGTTTCAGAGGTTACTAACTTTGCTACTTGAACCTGTCGCCACATACATATGCCACATGCTTTCCATTTGCCACAGATATAGATGCATGACGCATTGCTGGAATGAGAGAAAACAGTCAGTCCACACTGCTGAAAGCTTTTAGCAGTACACAAAGTAACACAAAGGCATTCATTGTAAAAACTGAACCCACTTATCTTCTTAGTTTGTTACCTCACATATATCAGGTATCAACAACTTCTCTTGCACAACCTGTTCTGCAGAACGTCCTTTGACCAACCTCTGGCCTTTCTCTGTACACAACAATCAAGCTCATGAACAATATCTGTAGCATTTGGCACCCGGGTGTGGATTAGTTGCTGACATATACTTTTAAAATTCATATGTAGCATACTAAGAAGTCAAACACTCTGGACAACAGTGAGTGTTTGATGACATACATTGTATGTAACAGAAGACTGCTGTGCCTTTGAGTCAGAGGGCTATTTGTCATGCGTATCAGTGATGCCCTTTATGAAGTCATGCTATTGCTGTCCTGGTTAGGTGTCTGGAAATGCCATTCGTGGCATATGGCATTGTTTATCTTCTGGCCTGAAAGGTCAAAAATTCAACATATTTGTTGTTACATAAAATATAATATATAACAACTTTTGGTTGAAACTAAAGCCTTAATCACTACAGAGCTTTAAAGTAAGGTGAAAAAACTGTCACAGTTTGCATTGGATTCTACTGTAGTTGTGATAGCTATTTCACTGAACAGTACAGTACATTTAATCTGGTAAGCAAATGTTCAGACTGGGATTGTGACTGAGTCAGTGTCAATGGAGTTTCCTCATAAGACTTCTATTGATTTTTTGACGTGATCCCGGTTTCTTTGAGACAATTAATTGTACAGCAATATTTGGAATTGTTACAGCTCTTAATACAGCTACTAGTTACAATCACACCTTATTTGCCTCATTGGAATTTCAAGTGAATTTCAAGTGAACAAGTGATTGTGTATGGGTTAGTCTACCAAAATGGTTTGAATTGGGTGTTGAAAGTGTGTTGAAAGTTGAAATTTGTAGTTTATTTTCCACAAACTTTGACCAAACATATGTTACACAATTTCTAAGGCATACATATTTACTAAAAGTACAGTTGAATTTCAAATTGTATAATACAGAATTTTCTGGAATTCTTTTTTAAACTAATTCTAATAGCTAATAATCTGATCAAAATCTAAATTCAATCTTTCGTTGTAAAATCTGCATATTTTAATATATCAATTTCATAGCTACTGATTGATGAAATTACATGTATAATAAATCAATTATTATTATCATATAATATTGATTTATAACACATCCTAATTGATATGATGATATCATGCCTTATGATGGCGATATATCAATAAATACAATTTAAATATGTTATATATATTAAAAGGTTTGTTGTCGTCAACGTCTCATACCTTTGTTATGTTTCGCTACTCTCTTCTTTGTTTGATATCAGTATTATCTGTATGTTTGCAGTACATGATTTCATCACATTCATTAAGATATTGGAGTAGACTTAATAATGTTCATTTTCTTGAAAGAAATGAAAGAATGTTCCATCTTATCACCACTGAAACATTTACATTTGTGACTGTTTTGGTTGTGAAAATCTCTACCTAAGCTAATTTTGATCATGAATCAAAAACAGCACATATCTACCAAATACATCTATGGACAATTGTACATAAATGTGTACATTATGTACATATTTGTACATAATGCTTTGTACATAATGTTCACTGAGAGCTTTGCTTTAAAAACCAAAGGTTTTTACTTGATTTGAGAAATTGTGTGATTGGTAATGACACCTCTTAAAGGCACACACTCAAAATGTTGGAACATGTATATACCTAGCATGTGGCCGTGATGGACTTGGCCTGATGCAGTCTCACATCCTGGTCAAAATTATAGGGATGTAACTAAAATCAGGCTCAGTGTGCAGACTAAAACTGTTAGTCACTACCAGTGTTTTGGTAGTGACATGAAAGTTGGACATAGCATTTTTTAGATTAAGTTTCTTCATTTAGATATTTCAATTTCCCTTTAGAATAAATTCCAAAGCTCTATTAAAAACATTTCTTCAACTGAAATGTAGGTGTTTTGATGACTTAAATAGACCTTAATATGCTCTTAATAAAATATCTAAAATATAAACACTTTAATTTTCTTAGAGGGGGACTGCAATCTGAACCATTTCTGTAGAAATGTCCATGTAGGATTGTGAGCATCAGTAGCTCTGACACATTCAGTTTGGATTGTGTTTTAGTCGATAGGGAGAAAAGTACATGCTATTGGCAAATTCATGTAGAGGTAAATATATGGACAGTTAAGGGTGAGTATACAGTACATGAACATGGTGTCTAAAGTACCCTACCTTTCTTTGTAGTATGAAGAGAGAAGAATACGGATCTCGGTAGACAAATCCCGCATCGCCAGACAGTCGCTGGGAGAGGAGGGTGTTACTAAGCAGTGAGGAAGAAATGCAAAGGAAAAGGGATAAAAAAAAAAGAGGATTACATGGACAACAAATTCAAGTACACAAACATTGCATAAGAATACATGTTTCCCTGTTGATTAAGGAATTCAGGTTTTACAAGGGGAATTCAGCAGGGAAGGGAAATCCCCTTCTTGTATTTCCTTAACTGTGTCTTTCCACACTCTCCTGTTGTGTCTATGATCCTATTTTCCAATCTTGCCATCAAATAATATTTAATTATTTTTCCTTCCACGAATCATTCTCTCTGTATCATCTACTCTCTCTTAATGCTTAGAATGCTCTTTTGTAAGAGTTCACATCTACATGGTGAGTGCTAACATACAGTACTGTGCAAAAGTCTTAGGCACATGTAGAAAAAAATCCATAAAACAAAGATGCTGGAAAATAATGGAATGGAAAGTTTCAAAATAGAAAATGATTATAAAGAGCAGTAATTTAAAATACTAATGCAGAAAACAAAATACACATCTAAGACCAATTAATATTTAAAAAAAAATAAAAAATATAGGGTGCCTTATACTTTTGCACAGCACTGCATTTGTGTTCCTCTTGCCTGCCAAAGTACATATTGTAGAGTAGAGCTGTCTAGGTTTGGATCTGCATGACTGATAGTTTTGCAAAGCAGGTATTGGATATAATACATGTATTCACAGCAGTGTCTCAACTGCTGTCTCAGGCTGTTGTCTCAGGTCAGTATTTTTTATCTCTTTTGGATCCTTCCATTTACTTTAAAACTGGTTGATCCACCTTCAGACCAGGCTTCACTCCAGCTTCCTTCAGAAGGAGACAAAGCACGGACAAATGAGGCATTACATTTTATGTCTCATTCTTGCGTCAGAAGCTTGGCATGAAGGGTTTGTTATTTTAGTATAAGTAGGCCATATATGTCATTCTGACAAATACATACATATACATATGCATATACATATGCATATGCATATACATATACATATACATATACATATACATATACATATACATATACATATTTGTACATAGTCAGCACTAGTTGCACTTTGGTTGACTGACATTACTGGGAAGAAACAGTGTGATAGTGGAAATATCAGTCTTCTTTTTCACTACCTATTTCATGGTATAGCGATCCCTGCTTCACTGTCATGGATTTCCTGGGGGACGGCGTTTCAATCTTCATGAGGTCTTCACAACACTGCCTCCACTGGCCTACAGTAAAATATGATGTGAAGAATAGAGTAGGCTATTATTTAATGCACATTATTTAAGTTTTCAACTCCTACAATTGATATATCTCATCATATATATCTCATCATATATTTCTCATACAGATGTGGCAGCAAAAAAAAGCTTCTGTAAAAAATGCATTTAATGTGAGCTACTCTTTAACGACAAATAATCTAATCTCACTAATATTATTTCGACTATAGCTTTGCAAGGGATTATTATCGCAATAATTATGTCAACCTTATGTCAACCTAACCTCCGGCAGGAGTATCAGGAGTATCAGGGATGCAAACACGTCAGGGGTCAAAAAGGTCACAAAAACCCAGAGACATTGTAGCCCAGGGGTTCCGGGGGGGTTGCATCCCCAGAGGGGAAATGCTGACAAATGAGTGTTTAAAAGCCCAAATTTTTATATGCCTGTGTTTGTTTTCACATGTAGTGGATGTGTCTGATTTGACGAAATAGACAAAAGTGAGAGAGAACCTCTGTGTGGGGCACTTAATGTTAACCTTATTGTTGAAATAGGTGGGAGGGGGAGGTATGTTTGGAAAATATGACTTTATGATATCCAAGTTTACATCTTTAGTTTCAAGTCAATGGATCTGCAACCAGTTAGTGCATCAGGTCAATCAGTTTAATTTTTTCAAGACCAGCGCACAGTGCCAAAATGGATCATCCCTCCAAGTTTTGCCAAAATTGGACCTGTGGTGTCTGAGATATCGTGTAATAATAATTATGATTTGACTTGACAAGTGCATGCATGCGAGCACACATATTGTCTGAATTGAATTATCTTCCGAATTGTATATCCGACAAACCTCACACACAACATTCCAGTCGTAAATGCATAACACACAGCTCATCTCTGAGATATGGCGGACATATACTGACGTGCTGATGTTGGTAATTTGATGAGATAGTCCCCAGAGTCTCTGCTCCCACATGTTATAGACAGACAGACAGACAGGCAGATAGACAGACAGAGAGACAGATAGATAGATCATTTGTTGAGGATGTCCAAACCACTAAACTCTCATAGGATCTCAGCCCATATCAGCTATTGCTGTCTCAGGTAAATTCTTTCTCTGTGACATTCTTTCCACATATGTACATTTTCACTGATGTTGCAAGTAGAATGTGGAAGTATGTTGCCTTGCAGGTATCGGTAAGTGCTTTTCTGTGAAATTACATTCATGGGCCTCATGAAAATATGCTCACTAAGGCTAGTAAACACCACCACTGTCTAGTCTGTGAGTGTGATAGCTGTAAGTAAGTGCAGTCTTTTTCAAGACCTCTTTTAGAGTTTGAATAATGCCACTCAGCTGTGTTTCTTAATAGAATATAATGCATTAGGTAGTAAGAAAAATAGAGACGGTACATGTGATTTTCAAGCAAGTCACACAGAATTACCTCACATATAAATATTTGAGACTAACCCAAGGCTAAGACAATTAAGTGGAGTTCTATAGCCCTCTATAACAGTCTCTTCGCCTGGAGTCAATGTACTCTCAGGCATAATTTCACTCTCTCACTTCATCCAAGGAAAACCTACCAAATGGAAACCTGTATGAGAATCACTCCAGTTTTCCAGCTCAAGTTTTTCTGAGACAACGGACCAGTGTTGCCTTCGAACAGTTAGTTGAAGGCATCTCCAGGAATCCCCAGCTACATTCTAAAATAGTACATCAACTATATGGATATTTATCAGTACAATCAGCATAGGTTGGCTCCTCCTGAGGTCATTTTGACATTAAATCTTAGAATTCCTTTACAGTAATTTACAAATAAAAATAACTGGGGAGAAATTATGAAACCTGCTCCTAGAAAGGAGGTAACATGAGGTACAGTGTAACACTGATGACGTAACACTTACAATGATATTCAATGAGAATATCTTATATCTTAAAAATACCCATGTTTTACTACTGACTAAGGCCTCACTATGACTGAAGGCACTATGGCTCACTACTACAATGAGTGATCATGTTGCTGGAAATTTAATTTTTGTCTGAAAAATCTGATTAACAGTTAGACACAACTGTAGGAACAACTGACACTGAAATTGCATTGGTGTGAGCAAAATAAATGAGACCAAATCCATAAAGTGATCAAATCCTTTTGCTTATCATTTTGCTGACACAAATTGTTTTGCTTAGTTTTTATGTTATGGAAGATAGATTTATAATGGTAATAAACAGAGATTGCTGTTGTGTAGTGCACACACCAGACTATTATAGAACATCTGTGCGTATGGTTTAAGACAGCAAACATTTGTGTTACTTCTCAACTCAGCATGTGCGAACATGTTACTGTTGATACTTAGCCACGTTACGCAATATTATACGTTACTGAATTACAGTCCTGTTCTCAGGTTCTATGAATAGGTTAATGTCTGGTATGTGTATTTCGTTACGATTTATGACTTCCTTGTGTAGGAAGTCATAAAATTATGGAATTTGTAAACTGCACACAAAACCAGTCAAAACGTTTTTTGTTGTTGTTGTTGTTTTTAGCAGTAACAGTGCTCCTAAATCAGATTAAGTATAGGGGAGAATGTTTTATCAGAGATAATAGGAATATTCTAATAAACATGGTCTGGCAGCCTGTCAATCTTTCACAGTCTTATCAACCAAGCATAATGTTTAAATTCTTTAGCAACAAGTTCAACCCTTAGCTCTAAAAGTTGGTCTAAGCAGCTTTACCAGAAGCTACTAATTGGAAGGTGCTAGCTAGAATAACATGTTCGGTTGATACAACCCTAGGGCTTACTCATGTCATAGAAGTGCTGCCAGAAGGCCTCCATCCAGCGCTGTGTGTCTTGAGGTATATGTGTGATCAGTGTGTATGTTGCATCCTCTCCTTGGCATTGTTTACTGATGTAAATAGTCTGGGCCTGGAGGGGTTCTCTCTCTGACACACAGATAAGAGTGTCCTGACAAAACAGGAACAACACACACAAACACGCACACACACAAATTAGACTCGCTTACCTCAATGCTACATCAGACAAAACAAACTTCTTCAAATCATTCTTGGCTGTCCCATCTGATCTGATCAGTAAGATTAGAATAATCAAAGTCTAGTAAATGAAATAGACTCCATTCGTTAGAAGCTCATAAAGTCATAAGTTATAAAGTATAAAGCATGAGGTCACGCAGGGTTGCATTCCTAGGAACCTTCTTCACTACTTCACCAGTGCACTCTGGTGGCCTGAGCAGGTCATTGTACTCAACATGGACAATATGAATTATCCATCTATTTATGAATCAGACTTGTACCAACCTTGTTAATGGAGATTGTAAATAATGGCTGCTCCTGAGTCTCCGAGTCATCTTGACTCTGATAGCAGAAAAGACTTGTACCTCTGAGGACACCATAGATATTGTCCCAGCAATTAGGTTCCTCTCCAAGCTGAATGACAACAATGGGTAAAAATAATACTGACAAAGATGGTCTTATTTTTGATAATGCCAGAACATCACAAGATTCTGTAAGATATATAATAATGGAAATGTAGTCACCTTAACCTTGAGTCTGCCACTAATGACTGGCTGAATCATACATAGAGGCTGAGCAGCCAAGCGACAGCACATATTGCCATAGAGAGGCAACCAAAATAGACTGTCCTCTGGAAAAAAAAAGAGGTTAACGATTCATTTCCAGGAGGAGAGGAGAGGAGAGGAGAGGAGAGGAGAGGAGAGGAGAGGAGAGTCACTCACCTGTTGCTGCTAGAGACAAATCATGTGTCTTGAAACTGTCCTGGACATGTTCTATGCTCAGTGTGGTGTGAGCCAACAGGTGGTACTTAGGCCCCCTTCAGACAGAAAGCAATGGGCAGATGCAGTGATGGTTTTTCTAAGTGCCCTGAAATATTTCTCCTTAGTCCGACTATGTGTGCTAGGGGGGGTTGTCACACTCACAGTGTAGACAGGTCAGGCAATAAAGACGGTGATGCGCCTCCTCCATCTCCCGCTGCTCCTCCTCCGTTGCAGTTGGATCCACAACCAGCTGCAGACTCGAGAGCAGCGCGGAGCTTCTTCCCTGAGGAGCGTCCTAGAGATCCACCCAGACAGCTCAGTCTCCTGGGTCCTAGAGCCCCCAGGGAGAACTCCTCCACCACACAGCTACTGTACAGCTCCACACGCAGTTGAAACCCTGGACCGACCTCATTACTGCCCACACACACACACAGACACAGACAAATTCACACAAATACACACCTGTTATTAAAGCAAGAGCAATCGAAATGTCTTTAAAATTAAAATAGGCAATCGACAGAAACCCCAGGTGACCTACAACAAAACAGTGTCTTCGAAACAGATATCAGTCAGAGTCCTGTCTACCATCACCAGATCTGTGTCATAGATCTCTGTACCACACTGGAGCAGGCAGAACACTGCACAGCGATGGAGCTCTGGTTGAGAGACAGCAATGGCAAGCATAGAGAAGAGAGTAGAAAAAGCATAAAATATTATAAATATTCAGTGTGAACTGTGAACTGTATGTCCCTTACATCTGAGAGGCCTGTGATTAGAAAAACCACACATATGGTATTTATCAATAAATCCACCTGGATTGGCAGTCTACTTGGTTTTAAAGCTCTTGTTATGTTTGGGATTTATTCCAGCAATGGTATGCACTCAGGCCAGTAAGCTAATAGAAACTCATTTCAATGAACTAATGTAAGAATGTGGAGTCAACATATACTCCATGACAGAGATAATGATATCATGGTAGCTGGAAGCTGTCAGTGCTATCAAATACTTTACCTTTTGATACATTTTCTTTTTTTCAATCTCAATAACCATTGGGATCAATTGTCTTGAACTCACCATTCAGACTAAGCTTAGTTCTGGATGACTTACCGCCTTTGTTTTTGAAGTACTCTGAGTCTTTCCACATGAGAGGGATCCGCAGATCTATGGAGTTCAAATGATAGAATTAGAAGATATGCAAGGCAAATACAGGTACTATCATAAATGTGTGTATTATGATCTTACCTGAAATGGCTACTTTACCCATACAGGGCAGTCTCTCATGAAATGAAACATCTTCAGATGACCTGCAATTTAAGACAGAAATGATCCATCCGTCCATCTGTTGAATCATCACCTTAATCCCTTTTTTCCTTTATGTACCTCTCCATCCACCCACAATCTATTATCTATACTTCCATCCTTGCACACCATCTGACCTGCGTCCCATCTTCTGTAGGACCTGAGCTTCTCTCATCTTCTGGAGTTGGCTGAGCAAGGCCAAAAGGCGGGAGTTACAGGTCAGCAGGCTCTTGGAGGCCTCCAGGGCCTGCTCTCTCTGGGAACAAGCTGCCAGTAGCTTACTGGCCCCCTCTCGCATTCGCACCTCCCTCTCTATCTGCTTCTGCACCTCTCCATGCTGTCACATAGAGATTATAGGGAAACAGGTAAATCAATCAAAGGTTAAATACAAAGCCCAAATGTTCAACATATGCACCTTTTACAATACTCCCATCAAAGAATAGTGAAGTAATGCCAATTCGGGAGAATAGCCATAGCTAAGTATGAGAATCAAGCCAAAGGAAGTGGACTGTCTTATGGGAAAAACAGAGCTACACCGCCTAAAGGACTTGGAGGTTCATTTTGAGCCTTGTCTATCTTCCAGGAACCGGTGACTCAGACAGCCAAAGCACTGTAACTCTGCATTGTCATATCATGTACCAGAGTGCAAGGGAGTGGGATTAATCATTCCAATTTCCAATTGTCGTTAACACATGGTATAAGAAATGGTGAGTTAATCTGCTCAGGATACCATGTGGTAGTCACCACCATCAGCCTTGCAACCTTAAAAACACCCTGCTGATGCCTGGTCAGCCTGATGTCAGACTGGCAGGAGGTTACAAGCACACTGACCCAGGCCTGTAACATAAGAGCCCAGAACATCATGGAGTAATAGTGTTTACTTTATTATATAGACAAACATCAAGGTGGAGTATCACCTTAATTCCTGGCTATAGTCCTCATGTCAGGGCCACAAGACTGAAACTGATTTCAGGTAAGTTGATTGAACCATAAAACAGCAATGAGATGGTATCATTATTTCAACCTCAGAAATCTAAAATGATTAATTTATTTAATCTAATAGGTATAATTTAATAGGCATAAATAACAACATATACAGCAATGCAGAAATATTCCATTAATTGTGTGCAGTGGATGGAATTTCTTTATTAAAATCCACTTGATTGTCACTGCAAATGATTTGTAAAAAATGTTTTATCTACTGCTGTAGGCTAAACTGTTTTGAATCCTAATATGTAATTGCAGGCCCTACAGGTTAAAGTGAAGTAAAGCTTCAGGGATCAGAAGGACTTAATTCTTATTTGCTATATGCTGCTGCGTCATTCAGTCATGTCTTCTGAGAATAAGCCTTCTTGGTATGTTCCTATTTTGTTCAGAATAGAATTACATAATTTAAAGTCTACTCAACTGAAGCCTTTTAGGATTAATTTGTGGTATATTGCAAGCCCTACTTTATGGTCACAAGGGCCACTACAACTTCCATTTTATCCCATCATAGCTCTGAAATTTCATCTCCAAGGACAGAGTGCACCTCCACAATACAAATATGCTACAATGACAGTGAACAGTTCAAATAGAATAGGTTTGTTGATCACTAAGGGCTCCTGCTTGTTGGGTACAATCTAACTCACAATTAATGGAGGGTTAATGACAAATCACTTTAAAAGTGTGGGAAAGAAGGTACAAGTATCAGTTTAACATGTTTAATTAATGCTAACAAAAAATGTTTGATAACATTTTAAGTCTTAAGTCACAGTTATTAACAGTAATATCTCAAATAAAGTAGTTAGTATTCCACCTCTTCCAGCATGGAGTACATGGTTATTCTAGTGGTTCTTCAAGTCCAGAGGTTTCGATAAATAAATAAATAAATAAATAAATAAATAGTCACTCCCACAACTGGAAATCTTGATGGTTAAAATAGTTTCCTCCATCCTATTGACTTTTCTTTACTCAGCATGTATTCCACACCCTGATACCCAAGTATAATGCTAGTAAAACATTTTTTGATGAGCAGATACTTCATCTGGCATGTGAAACATCACCTACCAACTTGAGACAAATCAACCTTTTTATTTTTATACCTAATGTTTAAGAGCAAAAAATATATCATACCAACAGCATTTCTCTACAGGTCCACATAATAAGAATCTATACTAAATTAATAAGAACAATAAAACTAACCTGGCTGATATCATTCATGTTCACGTCCTGCTATCCCTCAGAGGTCAGCTCCAGTCTCCAAACAATCAGCAGTTCAGAGCCTAAAGAGTGAATTGACTAATCTTACCACTGACCAGAAGTGTACTGTTAGAGTGAAGCTAGGGACTGAGCGGTTCTCCTGTGGGTTTAGTTACCCAACAGAGAGATCAAAACAGCCCTAATCCTCACTACAAGTATTGGTAAGCATTAGAGAAGGAACCTCAAACTTAATGAGGTCTTTTATTTCAACAGACATTTCCACCTCATGCATCAATGAATAACTGAATAAACAAAAGTACTGTATTGTACATTAACAATAACATTTAATTAATAGCTCATAAAATAATATTGATGAAAGGGAGACATTTGTCTTGGCTTAGAGCTGAAGGGCATCAACACGTTAACATTGCTGTCTTGTTAGATCAGTTTCTAATTTCATTCTATGCACAAATCCTGAATAAAGGATTTGAGTGTGTCAATGATGATTATCTAATGATCCAAAGATGTATGTCCGATCTGAGCCTGGTCAAAGAACTAAGGCTCCAACTCACAGAGATTTGAAACCAAAACTGTGCATGTCAGTATTCAGATTGTGACTGAAGTTCTTGAGGGAACCCTTGACCTAACCCTGACACACGTGTGCTAAGATTTTAGATTGCTTTACTATATACTCTAATAACAACTAGAGCTACAAATACAAAAAATAAGGTTTCACTAACAGAGGAAGGGAAACCCATAAACACACTTACATTAAGGCGACCAAGGAGACCAAGTTTTATTTACATATCTTACAGAACAAGATTATGCAATGAATTGATGAAGCCACACTGGAGGTAAATCATGATGTCATTTTCTTTCAGGTAACCAACATTCATATAACTGAACTCAATGGTACATATCTGTACCATGATCACTTGAAAATTTCAGAAATGGTGGCACATGTACAAAAAAACAAGGTACTTTAGTAACCAGTCAATAATGCTGAAATAAACCTGCTGTGGCTACCTCTGCTCTACCAACGGTGTGAATTTGCAGACTTAACAAGTTTTACAAATTATAATTCAGTGTCTGATGTCCTTTTTTCTAAACAGCAAAGCCTAATTGACATGTACACACTTAAATTTCAAGATGCTAGTTTCCATGAAATGTAAACATTCAAGTTTCTTCCAGATAAAAATTGATTATTTAAAATTGGCCCAATAGGTATTAGGAGAGGTATTAAAGATTTGGACAAAAGGACATCAATACTAGCTTACTGTAAGACAATTATTACATAGGCTTAACAGTGGTGGTTCATAAAACAATTTAATTAATATAATACTCAAATCTATGTAACAGATAGGTATAATAAGTCACTTACAGGAAGCAGAAGGGACACTGTCCTTTCCTCTTTAAGGAGACTTGAGGCATATTGGATCATTGGGGCAAGCTGCCACCTCCTTCGGTTATTTTTTCAAGTGATTCAGAAATGTTTTGGCTGTTAAATGTATATGTACAATTCAATAACTACTCCTATGAGCTGTCAACTTAAAAACATTTGTCTATATAATAAAGTAAATTCAGTTTCACCCAACTGACAATGTAATAATTGTGAAAAAAATAAATTAAGCCTTGCAGAGCAGTCTTACTAGAACATAACTTGCCCTCTGATATCTAATCTGAACAGAACAAACTATAACAAAGCAATGCCACCTCATTGCTCTTCTTTTTTCTACTGCTGTCATTCTTCATCCACTTCTGTAAAAATGTCACTTAGGAAGTATTGAGACACATTGGTAGGCTCCTCATCTACTGAGCTGCTGTCTACGTAGTCACTCTGCTGGGTCGCTGGCACCTACGACACAGAAGGACAAAGGATCAGCTGCAATTAAGTAGATGTGTAAAAGATTCTAGTGAAACTCCATGAAGACCACCCCTCTTACCTCAGCGGTACACCAAGAGGTGCTAGGTTCTGGGTGTGGGCAAAGGGGGCTGACATCAGAGGTCTGTGTGATATCCACTTCAGCTTGTACCGTTGTGGTAGTGGATGTTGAGTGCGTAGCCTCTGGCAGTAGTGCTGTACTGTGTGTGGGAGAAACATCAAGTGCTGTTGTTCTTGAGGTTGTAGGAGCTGGGGCGGCTCGTTTTCTTCCTGTGTGTGAGGTTTTCACCTTAGGCACCTGGGAAACTGCTTTGGCATGTTGAGGGCCTGTTGAAGGGGTAGTGCTGGACTTTTCAGAGAGGAAGGAAAGGAATCCTCTGGGTTTTCTGCCAAGCCTCGGGAAGTAAAAATGATATGACATTTTGAGACTGAGAGATACAATACAATTAAGGAAGGCTTAAGGAATCATGATTCATGAAAACAATAGGGATACCTTACATATTAGGACAAAATGGGAGAAAAGCAGAAATCTTTTACTTCTCCCTCTCACCTATTAAGAGTGACTGTCATATGACGCTGTTTAGTCTGATGGGAAGTATGAGTTTGCGCTCCTGAGCCACTATCCTCCGTGTCATCCCCTCCGGTGGGTGTGTCCTTTTCAACGTCTAACTGACCCACAGTTCCTTTTTGCGGTTCAGTGAAATCCTTATCTGCTGCTCCTGCTGTTGTGCCAATGGTTTCTGGTTGCACTGGGGGGCAGGGAAGCTCTGATTCTGAGGTGGTAATTATTTGCATGGGGATCAGCTCTGTTTCCTTAGCAGTGAGGGCCCTGCTAGCTTCACTAGCTTCACTAGAACTGGGCTTCACCTGCCGTTGGGCTAGTTAAAAAAAAAAAAAACAGAAACAGGATGACATGATGAAACGGAGCATCGTAATTTGTTTATATTAAGAGCACGTTGTGTGTGCATGTATCAGCTGCCTACCTCTTCTTCCTGTGTCTGTTAGTCTCCGCTTTTTATAGGGAACTTCAATGTCCTCACTATTCTCCACAGCCTCTGGTAACTTGGATGGTTGGGTTTTAGGATTTTCTGTTCCAGTAAGGTACACAATGAATATTATCCATAGATAGACAGATAGACAGTTTACAGAAAATGAATGGCGGACAACACAATTACTCTACCATGTGGATCCATTGGCTTCTTCGTGATTGAACTCTGGTGAGAAAAAGAAAAAAAAGAGTGACAAATAAAAAGAGACTAGAGTCTATCAAGCAACCAGAGTTGGTTCCTTGCAACTTCACTTACTGTACATACACTTGGGCCTGGCTCAACATCCTTTACACTGGTGAAGCCACTCTCACCACCCTCCTCTATAGACATGGGCACAAGGACATTAGAGAGAGCCCCATCTCCACCCACTGCCAAACTGCCTCCATGAGTAGCAAGACCACTGCTGAGGGATGAAAATGTAAAGAAGATGTAAGACACTGAACAAAACAGGGTCCATTCCTGCCTACCATGAAATGGTTTGCTGATAAAAGGCAGGCACTGACCTCTGTAGCTGCATTGGTGCATCTGTTACAGGAAGACAAGGGAGGGGCTCAGACACACAGCCCACCTCATTCCCTGAGGGGAAAACTGGGATCTCAGTCAAAGAGAGGATGAAAAACGGCTCTTCTGGGTCTGGAGGGACCTCCTCTGACAGCACTGGGAGAGAGAGAGAGATTTTTTAGACATACCAACTGAGGTAGTGATGAATGCAGTATAAAAACTTTGTGTGCCTCAGTGTATGGTGATCTAGGATTGACCTACCGTCTGGATGTGTTGTGTGGGGTGGGTAACTTTGGGTCTCTTCTGTACTTGGAGTAGCTGCATCCTGGGAAGGTTAAGGGCATCAGACACAAACACTCCAGGACCCATGCTTAAATGTGGTATTACTTTATACAGAAATGCTAAGAGGCACCTGACTTGGTCAGGCCATGATAACCATTTTCTGTGTGCCAGTGTTTCTCAACCATGTGCCACCGAGTTGTGTTAATCAGGGGAGTCAGTTGCTGTAGTGTTTTTTTGGTATGAAAACTTGCATACTCTTGTGCTTTCACATGGTTAAGAACCACCACTCTATCTGTTAGCAGTGTCATAAACTGCAGAAGGACAACAGCCACTACTACAACAGGAAAACACAAGCAGAAACTGTATTGATACCAGCAATGTTTAAAACATTTCCCTCCTCTTTCTGCGTATGTTGATCATTGCTCTTACCTGGGTGGAATTCACAGGTATTTGTGTCATGCAGTCCAGAGGGGACACATTTGGAGAGTTGTCATGATTACTATAGTCTACGGTGGCTGCCTCTACTGGTTTCTGGAGGTCAGAGCTGGGTTTGGAGTCTGTGGAAAGAAGGAGCATTAACAAGCCATATAGTCTGTACTGGTGTTGAAGGGGTCATACACAGGAATAATTCTCAATTTCTGTTTTCAACATAAATGTCACCAGCCTAGATGTTCTGTTACTTATGAAGTAAGACAGCTGACTGAATAACTTTAATTTGTGGTTCTCATACCTGGTTCTGGTTGTGTAGCATTCTGGACTGGCCGGTGGTGTGGGGGTCGACTGCTGCATCGCAAGTTGGGTTTGGGGATCCTGGCCCTTCGAGACTGAGGAGCTTTTTTTGAAGACTGAGCAGAGTCAGGTGGCTCTGACTGATTATCGTCAGCACTTATAAGTAGGAGAGAGGAAAATAATGCTTTTAATGGAAACTGTAGACAGTATTGATTTTTTTTACAACCATAACATTCCATAACTGCATGTTGATACCAAATCAGAGGGGGAATATGACTAATGTAATGCCTTACCATTGTGCAGCTTGAAAATTATCCATGGTTGTTTGAGAAGCGTCACTATTTCCAGAAAGACACTTTTGGAAAGCAGCTTGACCTTTCACCTCGGAGTCATCCATAGGGATGGACTCTGAACTCTCTGAACATTGCTGATGGGTGTTCTCTTTTGGCTTTGCTCTGGAATGTGCAGTAGTAGATTTGACTTTTGCCTGTGTGGAGCAATCTTCTGAAGACTGGGGTTTTGAGATTGTTGTTGTTTCCTCTGTGGGTTGGGGATTTGACTCTGTAGTTTTAGTGGAAGTTCTGAGGTCACCATCAATCTGTGAAGGGGATCCAGCTTCTGCTATGTCCTGACTAGTAGAAGGCCCCTCGGTTGGTGTGGTGGCCATATCACTGCTGCCTGAGTCCAACATTAACAAAACATTTTCAATACACCAGGAATTTTCAGTGATTACAGGGTCAGCGGTCATCGTCTCACTGCTGAATTCCTCAGTTAACCTTTGTGATTCTGGCAGTGGGATCTTCTGCTGTATGCTTAATTCCACCTGTGAGGCAGAAACAGCTTCAGCACCCTTCACCTGACTTGCAGTATTGTCCTCTGTGGGTTCTCCCTCAATTGTGGATTTGTCAGGAAGACAATCTGTCATAACTGAATCTTCAGTGACCCATGATGCTTCTGTGCCTACACCGTGAACGGACCTAATCTTATGAGTAGTATTCTCCTCAAATGACCTTTCTGACTCTGTAGCTCCAGCATTTGTTGAGCTACTAAGTTCTGTCTTCAAGGAACAATGTGGTGGTGTTAAGTCCTTGCTGGCTTTCTCTGTAGTTTTCAGGTCAGTGTGTGCGCTGTTATCTTTAATAGGTTGTTCTTCTGAGCTTACATTTGAAGAGCTGTCCATATAGTCTTGTTTTGAGAGTTTACTGACATCCTTTGTTGACTGTGTAGTTCTGATGGATGAGCCCACGTTGGGTTTGAACTTTGGAAAGCGTCTCCTTTTTTGAGGTACATTCCGCTCCGAGCACTCTGAGCTGGTCTGTTCAGCTTCCGTCTTTGTCTCCTCACTGCTAGAGAATTCCTCTGTGGATGTGAGAGTAGAGCCCAATTCTGATGATCTCATTAAAACCGAAGCAGGACCTGTACTTAGTGGCGGTTTTGCATGCGGGGTGGTACTGCAAGAGGGTTGTGGTTCTAACTGTACCATTGTGTTCTCAGTTGATTTAAGGTTTGAAGGGCTTGAAGGACCCTTCATAGGCTCCAAGTGTGTGACAGTGTTGTCTCTGGGTTGAGGCTTTGACTCTGCAGTTCTCAATGTCTGTCTCAAGTTTGGTTTGGGTTTGACTTTTGATAATTGTCTCTTCCTAGTCTGAGATACAGAACCAACTTTACTCTCTTCTTCCTGACTGGCAGACAACTCTTCTGTAATAGTAGCAGCAGGATAGGCATTGCCCTCTTGGACTGGGACAGTATCTATTGTGACTGACCCTTGAACAACTTGTGATTCTGTATCTGCTAAGTTGGTCGTTGGAGTAGTACAACTACTCTCAGTTGTCCTAACAAGCGATGTCACTGTTTCATTTGTGGACTGAGATTTTGACCTTGTGTTTCGGGTGGCCTGTCCCAAATTGGGTTTGAGTTTGGTTTTCGAAAAGCAACGGCTCCGATTTTGTGAGGAACTCTGATCTGATGTCACTGAGTCCAATTCTACCAGAAGAGCAGGTCCTTCATCAGCAGTATTCTCCTGACTAGCAGATTTCATTTCAGTAGATGGCATGTCATCAGTTAAGGATGCTGGATCACAGTCAGCTACTGTTGAGATTGATTCTTCAGCAACTGGTATTGACTGAGTGACTCTAGAAAACTCAGGAGCAACTGTGTTGCTCTCTTTAACTGTCCTAACTGGTGATGTCATGGGTTGTGATTTTGACTGAGTAATATCAGAGGCTCGGCCCAGGTTGGGTTTGACCTTGGAAAAACGTCCTCTTCTGGTCTGTGGCGCATTTTGCTTTGAGATGTCTGAGCTTGACTCTATTTGAGGAGCAGGTTCTATATCAGCAACAGTCTTCTGTTTGCTATACGTTTGATCACTGGTTGTAACAATGGGCATGTCACTGATCTGCGATACTGTGCAATTGTCTTTTGTGCTGATTTCTGGTTCCACTGTGTCAGCAGTCTGTGATGATTCTGTGGCTATAGGGCCAGAGGTTAAAGTCATAGGAGGAGTGGTGGTGCTTTCTATTTCAGCAATATGCTTTGATACAATCTCTTCTTTTAAGTCTTGGCTGCAGGTTTCCTTATCACCGCTTGAAGGTGCCCCTGCAATAAGCAAACAACATAATGGCACAATTCGATTTAATCTAAAATAGGCAAGGGAAAAACTACAAGTACTTGAGCTTTATACATTTCAATACATTGAGTCCAATGGCTTCTGTGTCTCTAACCTGTTGTATCATCTTGTGTGGATGTATTCTGTGTTGACTGAGAGAGATGAGCAAGGTTACCAATAGTCAACAAGGTTTGAGCAGCCTCATTGTAGCTCTCTTCCTCAGATACTGTAATACAAATACAGAAAAAGAGAATTGGTTAATATATTGAAGTAATCAAAAAGATAATAAAAAAAAGACTGCCCACTGAAAGCTATTCAGGATTCCTGTCCAACATACCTTCCATGTGGTCTGAAGACAGGAAGTCTATAACATCCTGAAAGACAAATACATTAGCCCTTAATATATGTCATATCAAAAGCTTCATTAACCACAAGAACAAATACATTGTTTAATTATGAATAGATTTGTATGTATGGAAAAATAGTAGCCCTAGTTACACTTGATGTTTGCCTAGTCAAATCAAGTTTATTTACATAGCCTTTTATCACGAACAAGCCTCAAAAGGACTCTACAGGTCTAACTAGAAAGAGAAAGTAATGTGGAAACTGATGCAGAATAGCATTTCTGGGCCTTTTGTAGACACAGCAATGTGGTCTCACATCAGATCTTTATGATCAAATATCAAAAGTCGCATTCAAATTCCAAGTGTAACTGAGGTTAATGTTAACATCGCTAGATACTACATGGTAGGCATGGGCACTTACAACCAGCAGGTCCAGCTGATGTTCAACTGTGCCTGTCTCATCTTGTGCCTGCTCGCATGAGGCATCAGGACAGAGTGCATCTTGGCAGATGCCCAGCACATCGGGCACATTGACTAAGATATCAAGCTAAGCATGGGACAGGGATGGAGGACATGTATTATGGAATGCAAAACCATGCACAAAGAAAAAAAATGCAAATACTAGCTCATTTCTACACACAAAATAAGGATTTCAAGAAAATAATGTATATAAAACTTTGTAGAGGAAAGTGTCAAAATAATCTACCAGAAGAATAGGATCTTATGAGACACAAAAATAAAATGAACACATGGAGTGAATCTGTCAGTCAGAAAGGGAAACAGTGTTTCTCATACCTCCTCCATAGTCTCCTCCACCTCTGAAACCACAGGTTGCGGGGAGCGCAGGCTCATGGGCACAAACACAGGGGCACTGCTATCCTTATTAGCGCTAGAGGGATTGTGCTGCTCCTCCATCTCTTCTGCTTCCCTCTGCTTTTCATCCTCCTCGTCACTGTATTCCGACTGAGAGGCCCTGAGGGTGACCAGTTTCGGCTTCTTGGACTCTCGGGCTAATTGAGTCTTTGATGATCTGGCCTTCTTGGCTGGGTGCTTGGGTTTAGGCTTAGGCTTGGCAGCAGAGGTGGTGGACCCCACTGGGGAGGCAGAGCCAGGAGTGGTTTCAGATGCAGAGGAGCATGCAGCCTCCTTGGCAGGGTAATTCAAGTGCTGGATGGGTTTGGGAATTCTCCCATAACTACAAAACACAATCAGACATTGGTTAGAAACTGTGCTTGGGACATTTTGAGAATTAGAATCTTGCTATGAGGACAGGGGAAATGTTACACCTTGTAGCTTTTGGAGGTTTCACAGTTGAATCTTCTTCACCTTCAGAGGAAATGTCATCATCAGCTAACTTCTTCTTCTTCTTCTTTGCTGGCCTTGAAGGTGATGCATTTTTATCCACCTAAAAAGGTTAGGGTAACTTTCAGTAGGACAATTTAATGGGATATACAAACAATTGCTAGCTGCTCGTCTAAATTAGAATTTAAGTTCTAACCTGGTCTTTAGAGGCCCCATCACCCGAACTCTCTTGCCCTGCATCTGGAACACCATCTTTGGGCTTTGTGGAGGGTGTTGGACCTCTTTTCCCCCACTTCCGGCCCAGTGGCAGGAGTGGTTTTGGTGCTCTGCCTCTTGAGAGCTGAGCTGGCTTGATCGTAGCGCTCTTGGCTGTCCCCACAGATTCAGGCTTTTCAGGTCTAAATATTTGGCAAATGACAAATGAAATAAGAGTTCGACACCAAATGGAGTAGCATAAAGAATTTTCTAGAGGAGTCATTTCTAGGTATATTACTTGTTCACAGCTGTATGGTCTTCAGGCAATGCTGCCTCAGCATCTTCAGGTACGCATGCCTCTCCTGAATATACAAGAAAAACAACAAAATGACTGGAGCCCAATGCTTAACTCATCTGTATTGTAACAAATCTGCAGATAGCTCCCGTACCTTGATTGTTTGTTTTTTTACCTGTTTTAATCGTATCATTTTGTCCCTCGGTTAAAGAGTCCTCTCTTTTCTTTCTTTTGTATTTCCTCTTCGCAGTAGAAGCTGAGGTCCCTCCCTCATTAGAGATGTCCTCATTCTCTTTCTCTCCCTCCACCTCTTCCAAGTCAGGAGTGCCATTCTTCTTCTCCTCCTCCTTCTCTTCCTCTTCTTCTTCTTCTTCCTCCTCCTCCTCCTCCTCCTCCTCCACATCACTCAGCTTCTTTTCAGCTTTCTTTTCTGAGGAGGGTAAGAAAAGACAAGGATTGTAGAATTCTAATTGACTCATGGAGAACAATTAAGTCTTATTTGTGGTCAAATATCATTTTCACAACTCACTGAGGATTGAACCTGATGGAGAGGTTTTACATGTAATAGTCTAGTTACCCTTTGCCTTTCTGTTGCGTTTTTTCATGGCCTTCTTCTCAGTGGGCTCAGTGGACTTGGGTTTCTTTTTCTTGCTGTTCCGAACTTCCAGAATCTTCTCTAGCAACTTGGAAAAGACCTCGAGATCCAGTTTGTGCCTCTCTTCTACAAGAAATGTAGCCATGTTTCTTTAAAGCCCCACTCAGGGATGTGATAAAGAATTTTTTAAGTTGTCGAAAAAAAAAAAAACAGTCCTTCCCAGCAACCAGGAGAGATCAAAAATAATTCAAGGTTAAAATGGACAGTTGGACACAAAGATACTTACTGAAAGCCTTGTCGATCCTCCAGGCGTTCTCTCGCTCCTCTTTTTTGAATTTGTTCTGAAAGATTAAAAATAACGCAAGGGTATGGGCACAAACTAACACGTCATTGTGTATTTAGTGCCTTTTGATTATTACGTATTTGTGGCAGATATTCAAACTATCACCTTTATCTCTGATCGAGCTCTGTGAGGAAATAGCTGACAAATCATGGAAAAGTCTGTTCCCACCATGCTGATGGCCAGGAAGAACATGTCCGTCTCTGATGGGAAACCCCCCCACAAAGAAACAAGGAGCTAAATGCAAATAAGAACAACACCTTAGAGAAAAATGTGTCTTAATAATTATAATTCAGATATATTATCGGTCATATGAACCTTCACTGGACCAGGGTTTAGTGTAGCTCCCTTTCCTGAAGCTTGAGTAAGTTGTAGTGGAGCCACGCTCAAAGATGGGGTCTCTTCCCTCTGCTGGGTTTGGCCCTTTTGCTCGCAGGACCTCCACTGTCAAACTGAGACACAGAATCAGATAATACGATTAAATGGGTGCGATTGTTTTTTCTTCATCACACCATATTCATCAACCAGCATACACAAGTGTATTGCCCATCATTTCAGCCAGTTCATTGTTTCAGTGCTTACATTGCAGCTCCCAATGACTGTAATTCAAATTCAAACTGTAGTTCAAAGACACATCTAAAATGCCTTTTGAAGTTGTCAACAGTTTAGTTGTCACATTGACAATTTAAGTAGCTGGGGAAAAAATATCACATCTCTGGTTTTAGATGCATTTGGAAACATTGGGAGCTATTAGGGTAAGTTTATTTCTGCCAAGGCCAAGGATGGAACTAAATCTGTCAGTAGACAAAAAGTCTAACCACCGACTTGTTATTGCTGGTACTATCATTTAATCCAGACAAGCCTCAAGGAAATATGTATGCTTAACAATGTTTGATCAACAATAATGGACTGAAGGGAACTAGATTGACTCGCAATACTGTATGTCTTGGCCTATGGAACTCCCGCTGACCTTTCCTCATCAATGATCAGCGAGCCATCCTCTGCCACTTTCACCCTAGGGACCATCAGTTGGTCATCCTGGTCTTCATCTGCCTCCCTGTCATCCTCCTCCCTCTGGCTTGCTATCTCTGGGAGGATCCCAGGTTCCTGGGCTCTTTCTGGTGATCTGCGGGGGTAATCAAGTTAGTTGCAAATATCAAGCAGTGTATTTCAATGTCCTGTTCAGTGGCCTATGATGTCCAGAAAGATCACATCACTGAAATAAAGATGTAATTTAGATGTACAAGTAGTGACAATGCTAAACATTTTGGCCTGATGCCTTCTACAGCAGATGTGCAATAACTGAATGCACGTTCAAATACAATCAGAGGTTTTTAAGAATATATCAACAATATATCAAATTTTTTTTTATTTCAATGCCAGATCAATACTTCAAAAATTACAATTTTAGAATTGGTATTACATTTTAAGTACATTTCCTTCTGCTTGAAAGACAGCAAATTTAATTCTGCAATAGTCAAGTCAGATTTATCTTATGGGATCTCCAGTCCATATGGGAAACAAACAATTGATATTTGAACGTGTAGAACAGTAGAAAAATGTTTTCTCAAATATTTAAACACAAATATCCAAGATTAAACAATGATTGATAGGATAAATTCTTACTCCTCTCTTGCTGGAGAAGGTGGAACCACAGTCTCATTCTCCTGCATTGACTCTTCAAAATAGGACCTGGAGAAATTGCAAATAACTACATAGTCACATGCGACAAGTGAACATCAAAAGTCATTTTTTTACTCAAGATCTAGGATAATCTATATAAAAATCTCTAGTACGAAAGGATTGAATGCTGCACAAGATGAACAAAACTCGATGAGAAGTACTTACGTCATGGGGTTGGAGATGGGTAGATAATAGATAAGGTCTCTCATAGTCATTTTGGCAGGATCTGCGGTATACTCCTTTGCAATTGCCTTCGCCTTCTTGAGTTTCTGCAAGTTTGAATAATTAAACTCTCATTTAACCTCCATGAATCAAGATGTATCCAACCACTACTAATACATAACTCAGAATACTATTAACTCAGAAGGTGATGAGAATGAGGATGGATGTTCATTAATTCATCTGAGCTCACCTTCTCTTTGTGCACCTCCTGTCTGAGCAACTCTCTGAGCTTACGGGCCTTTGCCAACCTCTGTAAGTCTGATGGGTCATTCAGGAGTCTGCTCAAGGAGAATGTTGGTGGTGGCAGTGATAGCCCGCTCTTAGTGGACCTTGACACCAGGGTCTTGGCTCTTTCTGATATCTCTATGGCCTCTTTCTCTGGTAGAGATGGGGGGACTTTATCTGGTGGTTTGGGAGGAACTCCTCTG
>CABFOQ010023918.1:24239-43237 GCA_900660455.1 Gephyroberyx darwinii
GTGGGTCCTCATCTGGAAGAACTGCTGTAGGGCCTGGAGAAGTGGGGGAGGGGAGGGTGGGTTTAGGCTGCGTTTTGTGCTGTCTGCTCTCTCCTGAGGGCCTCCGTTGGCGAGGGGACCGGAGTCCCTGAGGGACTGTAGTCTCAGTTTGGCTGGATGTAGTTGGCTTATCAAGGTCTTGAACAGGAGATTCTGAAATTGCCTTGACATGGGGCTTGGGTGTCCGAACAGAGGCGCAGGTGCGGCCTGGGTTCACTTTGGGCTTGATAGAAAAACGCTTTCTTCTCTGGACTGCAGCTGAGGAGATGGTGCTTTCACCACTTTGGTCATTAGTATCCCTGCACAAAAAAGATATGTAAGCACATACATTTTCTAAAGTAAAAATAAACTGATTTGAGAGGGCATTCGGGAACAGTTTTATAGCTTGTCACTCACCCTGGGGCTGTGGTTGTTCCTAATGGGGCCACAATACATTTGTTTGTCAAAGCAGCAGTATTCTCCTCATTTACATCCGCCTGGATGTCATTAGCCTCCTGATTCAGTGGATCGGCTTCCTGAGGTGTTGCCAAGGCCCCAGTTCTACCTACTGTACTGACATTGGGCCGAACACTTATCCTTGATCTGCGAATCATTCTGAACTGAGGAGAGAGCGCAAGTAAAACCCTGTATCACATCTCTGGACCTAAGAACCAGGCAGCTATTAACAGTTGAACCTACAACATTCTCATAATAATAATAATTCTAATAACTATTCTGAGAGCTTCAACATAAATTGCAATGGGTACCAGCAGGCTATGCATCTATGTGTTTACAATTTTTAACATATTTATATTACGACTAATATAAATTGTGATACATTCAGATGCAGATTTTAATATATAATTTATTTTTCAGCGCTTTACAGAGGAATACGTTGCAAATACTTAGGAGAGGACTGTCTCAAACACTTTTCCCTGTCAGACAAAAATACATAGAATACATGCAAGCCAGTTAACAACGCATCATACTGTTTGCACCTCAGGTTTACTAGAACTATCCAACAATGTCAATGAAAGATGATGTGAAGTGATGTTTGTTGCAAAAGGAAAGTTCCAGTGAGTAATACAATTTGTATGTATTTGTACTTCCGTATTTTAAATATTTGAGACCTCATGGCCAATCAACACTTGGTTAGCTACAATACCAGGGCATAAGTGTCAACAGGCATTGTGTCTGTGTAGCCCCATTCACACCTTGTCAATTTTACTCACTTACGCTTATTGTGCAAGGGGGCACTCATAATGCAGCGATAGCATTTTAAGTATACGGAGTGGCATGTAGAATCTCTCACCCGCTATTGGCTCCTATTGGCAACAAACGAGGCAACGTCACTTACGCGTCCGTTCATTGTCCATTACTTTTTACGGTACATGACAATATTGCCGCACAGACAACCACATGGAAATGATAGCGAAAGGCTTGCGCGGCTAACATTTCTTATTTGAGCACGTATAATACATTTAAACATAACGACAGTCGTTAAGTCGAAAATGTAAAATCAAACTTGCATGTCAACACTTTCAGTACGTTAACGTTACTCTTCCTGAGCGGGCCGTCATGTGGTTTGCGTTTCGACGCTGTGAGTCCTGCTGCAATTGTAATTTCGGTTTCGCAATATGTGTCCTTTTATTTGTAACAACATACCTTGTGAAGACTGAGTCGTTTGTTGTAGGAAATAAGCTTCAATTAATCGACTTTGAGAGGCAAGTAGCACAACCCATACACACACTGATCCGCCATGTTTAATATGACGCATTTTTTTTTCGTGGGTTAAAAGGATTGTGGGAGATGTAGTCAGACTGCTGCAAAGGGCTGTCTGGACTACTTGACAACTACGCAAATGTCGCTTCGTGCTGGTTGTGTTGATGTACATGTTTGTTTGTTTTTTTATCATGATGAAAAGTGACAATGATTCTAGTTCACATAAATAACCAAGTTAAATTGATTATGATTACATGAAGCCCAGTCGAAAATTGAATTTATCTGGGTTTTGTTGCAATTAACTTAGATGGTAATAGTGTTACATGTCCTTCCTATGTATGCCACGGATATGTAAAATCTCGAGCTCCTCAAATTACAGTTAATATGAGAATGAGGACATTTGTTTGGACGGGAACGTTTTCATACCCAACCCCCACAGAGGGAAAATACATTCCACGTACCTAGAAAAATATTTCACAGCCACGGATAAGCAGGTTTTCACTCAAACCAAACGCCACAGCAGATGATATCACAAATTGCACCCCCCTCTCTGGTTGAAGGTGTGTTAATCAATGAAATCAGCTACTGTAGGCTTTGGTTGGAATGGAAATCTAGACTCAATGGGTCATGATGACACATGGTTGAGAACTACAGCTTCAGAACATGTTTGGAGATAGATTTAAAAATATGCAAAAATCTTAATTTTTTTAAATCTTAAATATTATTGGCACATAATGTACATGTATCGCCTGAAAATCCAAATCATTGATCCTATTTGCTGCTTCTAGAAGAGTGACTATAAGCTCTATGACTCACTCAGTAGGCAGTCTAAACTGAATATATAGCTGAGCCAGATATTTCTGTTTGACTGTTGGACCTCCAGTTGATTGCATACTGCTGACTCAGGGGAACCCAAACAGAAGGTTTAGGGTTTTACATTCAGAAGAAAAAGTCAAACAAAAATCATCAACATGTAGCATAATGATTTTATTATTTTATTTCTCTGTTTAATATAGACAGTATCAGCATTAAACATCTTTGGACATGCTTTCTCTCCCATCTTGATGCAGTCTTTATTCCTTCAGCAGATCATGACATAACATTTCCTTTTACTTCTAAATCAGTGGTATTCAGAAATACGAAAACTACTGATTGGATAGAAAAAAAACATACATACATACATACAGAAAAATAGTAATAGTAGAGGTGGAGGTGTTAAAGTAGGGGTTTAAGAGAGGCGAGGACATGTGGACGTAGAGTAAGAGTTAAAAGAGTTGATCATTTGGATTGTCTTGCGCATGTTGTAGCAGCTGGTTCCAAAGATGCCATTTGATCGTGAAGATCTCTGCTACTCCATTCAAACTGTCCTGTGAGTGCCAAAAAGAAAAATGGTAAAAATACGGTACACATAGATGAAAATAATTCCAGAATATACATACATTAACAAAAAACCCACTTACGTGTGGACAAAGTTATGGTCAAGCAAAGGGATTTCCAAAAGGGTCCCCAAAAGCATCTGAGGAACCAGAAGTCTGAACAACAGGAGTACTCTACCATAAAATTGAGAAAAAAGGCAAAATTAATAAGAATAATGCAGATAGACGTCAAGTAGAGTTTACAAAGCATCATTGTGAGATGCTGGATATGAATTTGTGACTCTGTCTTGTGTATTACTCTCTATACCATAGCTATGGGCGGTGTTCCAAACAGACTGGGATTTGGAGCCCCAAATGCTTCATCAAACATGTTTTGATTGAGGCCTTGTCCTGGGGCTGGAGCTGAAGTGTTTGTGACTTGAGTAGGGGAGAAGGCAGCATCTAGAAGGTTGGGGTTAAGGCTTGGAGCTGGGACAGCAGCAGGGGCTGGTTTAATATCTAAATAGACATATGACAGAGGTCACATTTAGTGAAAAATCATATACACATCATAAACTTCCAACAATTTCACAAGAATTACCGCAGTGCCTAGCTGGTAGTTTACCATTGACACCAGAGATCTGATTGATGTCAAAGTCATCATGATCTGCAGCTTCCTGAGGCAAGCCCACTTTACTGGAAAAGTACTGGTCAAATGCCCCCCCTTCATTGCTGCTGGGTGCAGAGTTGGACCCTTGCTCCCCTTTCCTTGCTGGGATGGCAGGGGGCTTGGCAATCTGGAAGTCCTTGAACATGTCCTTTCCAAGCCTCTTCTCTTTATCTCCAAGGGGGTCCAAAGATGTGAAGGCACTATTCTCCTTTTGAGGGGCCTCCTTTACAGGTGGCCTAGGAGGGGGGCGCGGAGGACCCTGCTGGAAAGGATTGGCCATGATGGGCTGACTCCAACCTGGAGAAAGTGGCCCAGCTCGTGGAGGCTGGCCCCAAGTTTGGGGCTGGGGCACAGGTGGGGCACCAAACTGAGGTGGCATCTGCTGGCCCCAAGCTGTTGGTGGTATGGGCAGGGCACCAAAGGCAGATGGCTGTGGGAAGGTGGGCTGAGGGCTTTGGAGTGTCACTTGGGAGGCACCTCCTGGCATGGAGAACATGGAGTGTGCAGGAGTGGAGGCACCCCATATTCCTGTACCACAGGTGGTAGCCGGAGGACCTAAATGAAGATTCCCTGAAGAAAAAAAAAAAAGAAAAAAAATCAAAGCAGTGAAATCTAAAGCATATTTTTATTCCCTCCTGGATTGAATCACAAAATCCCCTTTTTGTGTAGATGCCACATTCCACATTTTATATTTAACACAGGAGTGTGAAGACGAGCAGGATAGTGTTATTATTTTGAGATGCTAGGCTAAGCAGTATTACCCAGAGCGGCTATGGGGGAGGCAGCAGAGTTGGCAGGTGTATTGTTGAAAAGGTCACCTGGCACAGATGACCCCTCAGTCTGACTAGGAGCTGCGAACAGGTCTGGCCCAAACAGATCACTTGCTGTAGACTATTAATGGAAAACAAAAAAAAATATATGAAAAGATACTGCAAACACATTCGCTACAATGGGGAACCTAAAAACTTTTTTCTAAATGAGAATTTGTAGGCTACATGTTACATAGCAATTTATTGTTTCAACAATGAAAAAGATGCAAGCATCACCACTTACCACCTCTTCATTCACTGAAGCATGAATGGTATAAAATAGCTTATGAGCAGAGATGACAAAGGGAATAGAATTCATTGTTCAGCAGGGCAGTCAAATTGTCCTACATCAAGCCGGTTAGAGAAGTATGCGACCACCAGTGCATGCAGTTAGAGTTAGAATCCCACTTACAGTGATAGGTAGAGACAGAAAGAATCACGCAACAATCCTTTAGCTGCAGTTCTAATTCACAAGCTTATTATTTTATCTAAAAACACAATGCAACCTCTGGCATATCCCCTCAGACACCAATACACAGTCCCAGTGCTCAGAAAGGGAGATGTTAGGAAACCAATTATGGTTTGGGAGTTGTGCATAAAAAAAAAAATAACTCATTCTTAGGCGTAAGGCATGCAACGTTACTATGATGCATATAGCTATGGAGTTTCACCTTTGCACTCCTTCGACCTCGTCCAGCCTTTGTGTTCTGTGGCGGCGGGCTAATGACAACTGAATCCTTGCAACGAGTCATTGGGGGTTGTGGGTCATCAGTTATGCCATTACAGGGGGCGGTATTTTTGAGAGACTCGTCAAAAAACAGATTTTGCATTGAGAGAACTGGTCCAAAATCATCATTCTTGTTCTCTTGAGCCATCGTGCCTCCTAGTGGCCACTGGCCGTTATTCAGAGCGAGGATCATGGTCTTATTAGATAACCCATTCATCTGCTGACTGAGGTGGTCAGAGTCTCCATTCAGGCCACCATTCATGACTGTCTTACTAATGCTGGTGACAGTGTCCTCTAGGCTGTGATTGGTGGTGGTGAGGGAAATCTGAGAATTGTGGGGTGCTGATTGGGTGGGTGATTTGGAAAGGGGATCATCTCTGAAAGGGTCAGTGTCTGGAGTTGGAAAGAAGCCAAATGTTGAGGAAAAGGGGTTCTCTGTCTGGGGAGATGCCCAAGGGTTAGGGGCACAGGAAGTGACAAAGGGGTTTCCCTTTATACAATTCTGATTGCTGTCAACTTCAGAGGACAAGTCCAGCAAGAGAATATCATTAGATTCCTGGTTAACATGAGGAGAGTGGGAGAGAGAAAAGACAGATTTATAAATCAGTTCTGTTGGAGGAGATAAGCAATTGTTAACAAAATGCAAAATGAATCACATGGTGTGAAAAGACATTTAAGCAGGGTTGATGATGCACTGATAAACAGAGATCAGAAACTCAGTTCCAAGAGTTTTCAGATTCAAGTCTACAGTTAGACTTTATTATAAAATTAGATATGCTCATATCACAAATGATGCAAAACAGTATGGCCTTTATAGAACTGAGTTTGAGATCAGACACATGGAATGATTTGAGGAGTGCTGATGTTATGCAGTGAAGCAATGTTTTTTTCAGAGAGACATTTTAAACCACATTGCAGAAACACATTTTTGACAATAGGCAAGATTTAGCAAACCATGATTGATGTTATTGCACAGTAAGATTACGCAAGTTTGGGTTTTCAGTGAATGAATGTTGTACAGCCTCATAATTGTCAACAACAGCTATTTTCTGAATGTGATGATACAAAATAAAGGGAGAAAAACTCAAATTGAATCATGCCTAACCATACCAAAATCAATACCCTACATAGAATTCTACTATATGGCCCAGATAAAGTTAAAAACATTTTACATGATGGCAGCACACTTACAGTTGGAGACCGGATGTCTGGAGGGGTTGACATGTCACCAAAAAGGTTAAGCTGCTCGACTGGCTGGACGTCAGAAAGGGACAGAAACAAATTTAACCAACTGCTACTTGAGTAGCTCAATTCAACCAGACAATCAATAGAACTTTACACGTAGCGATAAATGATGCAAGTCACAAATGCAACAGAGCAGAAATCCTTACTTGGGCAGTTTTTGCTTCACTGTCAACACTTAGCAAGGCATCACTTCCATTCTGAAAATAAAAAGGTAAGAGGTTAAATGTTGGCTTTGGGGAACTATTTGAACAAACCACTACACAAGTGCTTACCTCAACAACTGTGCTGCCATTTTCACCCTGTAAACAGACAGACAGTTAATTATTATACTTGTTTTATTAAGTCACCGAGGGCATGTCGTGCACAAAAACACATCATTTCAATGGAACGTCTAAAAAGTGTGATGCTGTGAATTAGCACAGGGAGGCAGTATTGACATTCAGGAGGTGAATACACCCTGTCAACCTTCTCAAAGCGCATGGTTTTGATTTGCTTTCAGAAAAAATACATTTTTACTGGAGTTGTCATCATCAATTCAGCCACCTTTCAAGAAAATGTATTCCCCTGTTCCATGTGAAATGACTCAAGACCTTGTGCATCAGTTACCTTCTGTGAGGCCTCTGCCTCTTTCTTCCTCATGTTGAAGATGACCTGGAAGAGATCTTTCAGATCGATGACCAGGGGCTCTGCCTGTATGGTGATAAAAAAAAGTGAACATCAAACCCTCTCAATTGGTTTTGTTTATTAGTTTTTGTTGTTCATGGTGTGTGTGTGTGTGTTTTACCTGTTGTGCAGTCTTTATGGCGAAGAACTGATGCTGTCCTTCTGCTCCACACACATAACCAAATGCCCTGTTGTCTGTTACATCTCTTGCAATGAAGGAGATCTTATTCACCACATGTTCATGTTCAATCACCTGAGTGAAAAGGACAGAGGTTTTTACTAGCAGGACAAATAATATATATTTAATTATTTAATTTAGATATAAAGGAAGAGAATAGCTGTACTCACTCCAGATTTCTCATCAATGATCTTGATGCCTGACATGGAAATGTTGATCCAGATCCTCTGTTTGTGTTTACCTTGGGATCGAGCAGCTACTGCCATGCCCTGGACAACAATTACATCCAACAGATACAATGAATGTGCACTATCCTATATATAGAATATTTTGTATATGAACAAAAAATATGGGGATGACTAGCGATTTAAGAATTTCATTCCCTTAATATATTGTTCATGCATCTCATTGCCAACAGCGCACAATCGGCCCCATGCAGCACCTTCAGTTTCATCATGGAGTCCTGGCTCATCTTGTCGCCTCGGGCCTCTGGGACATCGTCAATGCCAATCAGCTTGGCCTTGTACCTCACACCATCCCCTTGAAACCTGGCCAGCAGGTAGTCATCTGATTTATCTGAGACTTTAAAAAAAAAATGGAAGAAGAGTGTTTGACTTGAATTTTTGTTGTATGACTCTTAATGTTGTCACTATCACATTATAATAAAATATGATTTATACTAGACTGTGTTATGATTGAATGCTCAAATCCACCGCCCAAGGCATACAATTTTCTATGACATAATAATTAAGTCTTATATTACTCACCTTTCTTCTTCTCTTTCTTGAATGGGGTCTTGGATGTGGCTGTTGCAGGGGAAGTGGGCGGGCTGGTGGAGGTTGAAGCTGCAGGAGGGAAGGGGATGCTGGGATCAGCTGGGACAGGAGCGCTGTTCTCGACCTCCATCGACACGGTGTGGGGTGATCCTCTCAGGACAAGCAGACAGACAGGGGCAAACCAGAGAGCAGCTCCGTGTTCAGGGGCAGAGAGGTCAACTGGGCAGAGGAGGCTCAGCACTCACACATGCTCTTCTAGTTATATGTCAAGGAGAGAGATAGTGGAGTGGGACAGTTTATAGGGTGTGAGAGAAGGAAGGGGGAGAAGGAGACAAAATATTAGTATAAAATTTGCACTGTTGGAAATGGGAAAATGACCATAAAAGCTACATTAGAAGACTTTACTATCTCAATCTACTTTCTGCTAACTAGAAAGGTGTTGTAAGTGAAGGTTTACAACCAAAGAACAGAAGCACAACAAGCCAAATGACCTATAAAACATGAGGTCCTCATAAGGATGAGAAAACAGAAAACACCCTATGCCAAACATGTTTTAGAGCCTGTTTCACACTTGCCATGCCAACTGCGGATCCCTGTACAGGAAGTGGGAGGGGTGGAAATGTTCCTAAAGATAAAGACGGTCCTGCACACAGACACCTCAGCACAAATCCACGAGAATGATCCTGCCGTTGAACTCTGAGCCTTTAGAATGGCACAGCTGGGAAGTCTCACTATCGCTGTGATCTCATAGGAAAAATGACTGTTCTAAGCATATTGTCATATCAGTCATTTTAACTCTGTCAGCGAGTGGTGCTACAGTGGTGCAATCAGACTGGTAACAAGCTTGTCATCTGCACTATCTTCATATCAACGATAAAAACCCCATCAATTACCTCCGCATCCGGATTGGACATCATCCATGCATAGCTCTGCAATTAATGTGCAGTTGATAGGAGGCAATGTGACCTGAGATTCACCCTCATCTTCTCATCTAGCTGAAGGTGTAACACATTGCCTGTATCTGGATGCAATGCCCACGCCACGCATTTTTATTAAAGTACTACATAATCACGTCAGATTAAAACAAACACATGCTTTCTGAGAGCATCACCATAACAGTGGAAACAATAACATGCATGCAGCTGGACGAGTTACAAAATGGAGACACAATGTGCACTCTTATGCGCAGAGCTACTGCTCTACACAACCACTATGGAATACAACCAACAGAAAGATTGAATCATTCATGCTCTGTATGAGACATACCTTTAGGACCAGCTCCAAATGCTACACTGGTTGGATCGCTAGTGCAAAGAGGCTGCACTTACAGTTGGGCAGACCAAAGGTTGTAAAGTGAACAAAGGTTGAGCAATTAAATGGAGTTAATGTTACGCTAGCCAGGCAAGAGATCCCGTGATGCCCAGCTGATCAACAATTTTCAACAATTGGAAATGGTCTTCAGAAAAGTCAGGGAAGCCCACAATATTCTGATTTGCTATCCCCCTTCTATAACACACACTTAATATAATGTACTTCTGACAACTTGGAATCTGGGTAAAACTAACCTAAAATGTGGAAAAACCTGAATGCACCTATGAAATAATGCAAATTATGAGTGAGCATGCTTTCCCCAGGCAGGTAACTAGTTTGTAAAGCCAACAGTAGCTAAAGGATGAAGTAATTGATGAGAACGTTCTGGTCACTGAGTGCATCAGAGCTTTGTGCCAACAATTCCCTCTCTATGAATCAAAGACGGCAATATCAAAACAGAGATTTAGACAGAATTTGTGCAAATGAATATCAATGCAAAGCAAAAGCTTCAATAAACAAAGCTGGGCACCAAACCAAACACGTTGAAATCATTTAAATTGCATATTGTTGCTATAATAAAGTTTACATCACAAGAGCTGCAGCACTAAAGCAATAAAACCTTTATGTTATTCAGTTATGGTTACAGTTTCCTAAAAGCATAATGTGTGTTCAAGGTCTATGGTAGGGCTCATCTCCTGAAATTACCTGAGAAAGTGACTGATATTGTCTTAAACCTTCTCTCAAGTGTTTACAATGTAATATACCCTTTATCATAAAATACATTTTGTGAAGATTACAGTACACCAAAGTAGACAAGCCCTCATATATTTGGTGCCTTAGGGTGAGATCCCCCCCTGCCCCCAACACAGTCTCATAGTGTGTGTGTGTGTGTGTGTGTGTGTGTGTGTAAAAGCCTGTAGAAACAGACCATACAGCCCTATGCACTTGTTGATGCTCAAATGAGATGGGCCTTGAACTCATCAGGTCTGCGTGACACACATGATTTTAGTTGTCCAGTAACTACTCTGGTGCCAGAGTCCTAATATCTTACCCCCATTGAGAGATTGTGTCAGCAGCCACAAAACAAAGGTAATAAAAAGGGTGAAATGTCAGCTGTTCATTGAGTTAAAGGATTACATCTTAATAACTAACGCGCTTTTTGAAAAGCCTGTCCCCCACAAACAGCACAGGAAAGATGAGGCCTGAGCAGAACAGCTTTATATTAGGTTACAGCTTTCTACAACAGGGAATAAGCAGCTACTATTCCTTACGCAGCAATCGACCGATGGTCACAACACGCTAAATCTCATCAAAATATACTTGAGACATGCCACGGAATACAAACGCAAATTCATATTTGTCAGCAGAATAGCTGCAGAGCAAGGGCAGAAATGTCACAATCCTGGGCCGCTGCTTTGTCAGGAAACGTAAACTTCTGCACATCTGGAGGAAATCAGGGAATGACTCAGTCTGCGAGTGAATGAGATGGTGAAATACCACCACTCTCAGGCCCACTGTGAACACAGAGGGCATGGACACACTTTTCATACAGTTTGAAACTGGTTTTGCAGTAAAATTAGCTTTCTATCTTTGCACGCTATGCACCGCAAGAACTTATTGAAATATAGGTGCTGTAGGTCACAAGTCTCATTAAATGCACCACACTGACTGCACGTGAATAGGTTTAATAGCTCAAGTTGTCTTTCTTTACGAGACAGTGACCTGGAAAACTTTCTACACGCGCAGAAAATAGTCTGTACGGTTTATTATTATCTACGCCAGCAACTGAAACAGAGAGGAGCACGAAATGCCACAGAGCCTCAGTCAAAAGCCAAATAAAAAAAACTAAAAACAACACAACTTCGCCCTGCTAAGTGACGTGCCACAGCTGGAATTAATGGAAAAATCACCAGTTTGAAGTTTGGTTTCTAACTCGAAGAGCAACTTTCACACAGTTACTTCTAATCAAAGACAGTCTATTGCACGGGGGAACATTTTAACTTTGAAAACTACTTCAGTAATCCTTTAGTGCGAGTCCGTTGGTTAACTCATGGATGCGAAATAATGCGGATGACACTATAACCTACCAGTTAAAAAAAAAAGCGCCCAGGTTTCTTTGTAATCCTGATGTGGAAACGGGTCGAGTTGTCCCAGTAGTGATGGCTACGCGTCTCCGGTGTGAACGAATTGTAAAAATCAAACACAGCTTTGGGAAGCGAGTCAGATGTTTTCCGCTGAATGCGCCGCTATGCCGTGGACAGAAAAGGAGACGCTGCAGCAACCTCCCAGTTTAACCCTTCACTTCCACAGCTCTCCCGGAGGTAACACACTTTATACTCCTTAACTTGAAAATGGGCGGTCTCTTTACTGCTAAGAAAAATACAAAAAGAGAGAAATGTTGCAAGTGATTTATATAAAAAAAGTTTGTGTGTAGATATCTGTCTCACAAATATAACAATATAGCCTAGATTACGCCCATTTTAAAGAGATTGGATTTGATATTTTGTCATGTACCATGATGATGCATTGTAAAGATTTACAGATCATGGTCTTTGTTGTTTTTGTTTAGAAATATTTGCAAGGATTTGGACATTTCTACACTTTGCTGAACAATACCTAGATGTGTTCATCAAGACATGAGTCAAAAATAATTGCAGCAATTGCAGCAATACCTAACCAGTACGTGCAACAAGCATCTTACATGCCATGCAATTGCCAATGCAATTGTGCCAATGCTGGAGAGCTCAACAGTTTTTCAAAGCAGCACAACTTTGAATGAATAGCCACCACATGTCCTTCACTCGTAATGTTATAGAATATCTTTTGAAAGCGGGTCTTTTTTAAGAGAGAAGGTGCTTTTGATGACATATCCAAGCAGGGCAGCAGTTGTACTCGCCTATACAATACAAACAACAAATTGGTTGTAGTATTGAAGTCTATTCCTAATGCTATAAATACAAACCAGAATCAGCTTGATGGTACACTCAAAGGTTCAGTAGTCAATGTAGGTCATTTATGGTTTATACTCAAGCATAGACAGACACCACAAAGCTGCTCTGAGAACCTCAAAGATTGTAAACCAGATACGGTATATGATGGAGCCTCTCTCATGCCCTCTCTCTCAAATAATGGGTCATGGAGGTGTTCAAACATTACACTGGCCAGGAGTGATGCAGACTGCCCATATGGATAATAAGTATATTGACATATATTTCCAATATCCATGATATATGTCAACATATGTTAATTCTTGTTCAAATATATTACTTATATATTACTTGTTAAATATATTTATATTTATGCTGAATTATATATTGAAGCATATTTTATTATAAATATATGAAATATATGTAGTTATAAATTACTGATCATCAGAATTAATATAAATGTCTTTAAAACAATAAATGAACAGCAGTTACAAATGACTACAAGTGCTTATTTATTTTAGACAATATTTCATCCAACCTATATTCATATATGTTGGCTAATAAAATATATGAGTAGGTGAGTGGGCTAATTGTTTATATTTAAATATATTGTGAAAATGTATCTTAGAAATATATTTTAAATATATTTTATATGTGTTTTATATGTTTTTTCTGTATGGGTGTGCAGTGACTACTATTGCAACTGTGACAAAAGACTACTCCCAAGATCACCTGCAGGGAACCCCACATCCCTGTCCCCAGGCCAAATCACAGACAGATGGTTTATCCAGGTCCTGAAGCTACCCAGTGGACTTCTCCACACCGCATGTCCGAGCTGTAGCCAGGAAGCTGTAGTCCTCCTGCCGTCTCGCCAGGTGACATGAACCATACACATTGGGTCCAGTCACCTACCCTGTAAGGCCAGCAAATGGACTATATCTATCATATTGATTTACTAATGGCATTACCCTGAACATATGACAATATATTCCTAACCAGAATATATTGCAGCCAGTGCAACAATAGAATAAGCAGATTAACGACATTACAACCCATAAATAGTGTAAATAGCATAATTGCAAGGGAGAAACAACAGAACCTTGCAATAAAAATATTCTTGTAAGGCTAGAATTATCACGTATGATGGAGACGTACTAGATAAGGTATTACAATCTGAGTAGGGAAGGTTACTTAAACTTAAAGACAGGAGCATTTTAGAGCCACTAGAGGAATATGGGAGAGGGGATGCGATTCAGGTAGAAGAGAGGGTAGCATGAAGTATTTATTGAGGGGATGAGTTTTGATGTTTAATGATGGATAAGAAGTAATGACTGTCCTGCTGTCCTGACTCGAATGGGAAGCCCATTCCACTATCAGGGAGCTAGGAGGGAGAACAGTCAAGACAGGGTGGAGTTATGACCAGGTCACCACAGAACAAGGAGAAGTAGAACCAGAGCGCAGACCATTGGATGGCACACAGGACTGGATCACTACTTGGTGCTATGGGCATGTGCCTCTCTTAGCAGTCTTGTATGCAAGTACCAGGGTTTTGGATTTGATGATTTGATGTAAGCAGCCAATGGAGGGAGCTTTAGGTGGATGAGTGCAGGAGGTCACCATCGCAAGTTGATGATTTTCCGGCAAACAGATTTTTTTTCCCTCTCTATCAATTGACATAACAGAAATATTAAGTGATGTCACCGACAAGTACACGGTTGACTGTGAGCTTGTTCAAAATTTGGTGTGTTTTGTGTAAAAGGAAAGAACCAGGATTTTGGTCCGTGGAGCGGTAGGGATGTATAAATTGTAGGTTGGGAGCTGAGCATTGGACACATAGGAGAGAAGAGGACAGAGGAAGGACGTCCTTCCTGGCTCTGTATCCTGTGTTCTGCTGACAGAGGTTGTTATTTAAGAGATGAGCCGCTCTGAAGCCAGATTATCGACAAACTGAGAAAGATCCTTTTTTCTTCTCCTGTGACCAGCCACTGGATGTTAATGCCAGTCAGAAATATTGACAGACTTTGTTTCATGCTTGCACAAAAACATGAGAGTCATGCATATATATTCACAACATTTTTGTTTTGGATGGCGCAGTGACCTAAGTAATAAGATTCTTATCAACATATCCTGTATTGTACAAATAGACACCATTTAAGTCATAGTTGTTATTTATTAAAGAAATGATGCATGATGTAAATTTTTAGTTGAACAATATTTATGGTGCTTAAACAATTAAACCAAGTACACCAATTCACATTTTCTATAAATTAGACCTTGTGTTCTCTCTAGAGATTGTATTATTAACCTGCATTATGATATGTGTCCCCCCGTGGGGCAGGATCATTGTCTGATGATGTCAGGTTTAGATCATAGTTCCCTATTCCTCTGAATGTGATTCACTCTCTGGTTCGATCAGTGGCACACTCATCAGCACACTTCCGTAGTAGTACACGTAGGAGCATAAACACACTTCTTCCCCATCTAGAACATAGAGTCGCCGAGATTTCGGTAAAAAAAATACGGGATACCCCATTTCAGAAAAGAGACCACTGTTTGATCAGAATCAGCACAGTCAGTAACACATCAGAGGATTTAGTTTTATGATAGCACTGCTGACAGAGAAGATCTAAAGGGAAGTGCACTTTCCTCAGTTTGTCAGGAAGGCCACAATCAACCATTTAGGGCGTGAATCCTGGCATCGGCTGCCACCACAGCCTGAAGCTAAGGGAGCTACTTATCTCCACTCCATAATTGAGGTAGTCTTTCAATTCTGGTCTTTCTCTTCTTCTCTGCTCTTTTAACTCTCAAATGCAATGCAGTCGTTGCCCCTCTCTCTGCTGTGCTGTCTAAACATGCAACATGAAGCAGTATTGGCAATGTAGGAAGCAACCTCATCACTTTCTGTCGCACTTGGTGAAGGATTTCCATGGCATACAGCACTGTATGACGTGTCAGCATGGTCATAGATGTGAGGCTCGGTAACTATGTCCTCAGTCTGTGGAAATTACTGTGCATAAGTGCAATAGTCCGTCCCAGAAGTATACGCACACAGTTCCAACATTGCCCCGAAAACAGGAAGTCTTTCTAGTCAGGAGACATATTGGCCCAGCACCTTACCTACCCTCTGGTTTCCTGAGAAAGTTGGGAGGAAACTGCGGAACCTAGTAAAAGTGGTGACTTCAGCACATATTTGTGCCTCTCAAGTGGGCCGTCACCAAATAGCCCCTAGACTACCCCTACTCTGCGAGCAGCCAGGCCAGGGAAAGAGACAGGAGAGGGCAGCCCCCAGATTAACTGTAGTGACATCAGGGAATAGAGTTTGACTTATGTTTGTTCGAGTCAGCAGAAAATAAAAAAGCAGCACGGACGAAGATTTTGAGAATTCATACTAATTTTGCTCTCTGAAATGGACAAATAAAGACATTTGAGAGCCTCTCGTCACTGACAAATGTGTGTGTCCATAGTCTTGGCAGAAACACAAATCAACTTGAGAATAATTATATAATTATTCCATCAATCATAATTATACATTACTAACGAGGCAGCAATGAATGATTTGATCCATAATCTCATATAAATGAGTCCTGTCTAGTTTTCAAATCAGTGCTGGTCCCGTGTCTCTACACTGTACACTTTTCTGTGTTCTCCTTTTTGAAATTTATACACACTGCCCTCCCTCCTTTTGAAGAACAAAGTATTGCAGACTCAGCAAACGCCTGTAGAATCACATGACGGATCGGTGCAACAGTCTGAAACTTCCTGTACATTGTGCAAGGCTTGCTTTAATCTATTTATGAAACAAAACACTGTGCTACATGTAATTGAAAGAAATACTTTTATTACCATCTCTACATGGGTTCTTTCATCCTAGATAAAGAAAGTGTGTTTGAATATAAAATGCAGCAATATCATATCCAACATGCCTAATGCTTCAGCTGCTCTGTCTTATTTGTTGAATGTTGCCATCTTGTGGACGTAGTGTTACAGTTATGCTCCTCGGGCCTGAGCAGCAACAACCCTTAGGGGGAGGACAATCTCACCAGATAAGAAAAACGTAAACTAACACACACATACAAACAGACAAACACACACTTGTTTGTTTTTTTTCAAGATAGCCTAATTTCATATGGTTGTGTGATTACCGGAATGTCACATGGATTTGATGGTAAATGGACTGCATTTATATAGCGCTTTTATCCAAAGCGCTTTACAGCATATGCCTCTCATTCACCCATTCACACACACACTCACACACCGATGGCAGCGAGCTACCATGCAAGGCGCTGCCTGACCATCGGGAGCAATTTGGGGTTCAGTGTCTTGCCCAAGGACACTTCGACATGCAGACAGGAGGTGACGGGGATCGAACCGCCAACCTTCGGATTAGAGGACGACCCGCTCTACCTGCTGAGCCACAGCCGCCACATTGATCTCGTCAATGTATTACAACAGTTGAAAAAGTCACCCTCCTTAAATATTTACTTTGCTTTCCTGTAAACCTGCCTGCGTTATTGCATAACACAGGCGGGAATACAAAAACTAACTATCTGAATCGAGATCGATGGGTAAGCTCAATCAAAAAACAACTCACTGGAAGAGACAGACACATAAACTTACAGTATTATCGTATAGCAACCAGTGAACCAGTCGTCTAATATGTGATATCACTAAATGGTGTATAGTCACAAAAAGAAAGGACACAAATTTCAAAAAAACAAACTTGACACGAGAGTGCATGTATCACTATGCAATGTCTCCGTCCTGTGTAGATAAGGAGTCATATAATGCACAAGAAACACACAGGATCAGTCAAACACTTTCTACAGCCCTCCTCAATCCCCACGTCTAAAAATCACCTGACAGGCAGTTCAGGAGCATGTTGTTAGGTGTTTCCATTATTTTACACCACCCGTATATGTTTAAAGTGATTTTCGACTGTGGCATATGGTAATGCTTCATAATAAAGGAAAGATAATGGACACAGACCACACCTGTACCTGTATATTTGACTCCACTTTAGAGTGACGGATAGGCCTCATTTAGTGTGTGAGAGTTTTTAGGACCATTGATGGGCTAGTAGTCTTCATGGTTGTATCATAAAAAGGACAGGTTGGAAATGTGAGACTTTTGTGGTTTCAATGAATCGATTTACATTTACGTTGTTGATGATTTGAGTAGTCTTAGGAGCTTTTTGAATATGGAAACACCAGTTTTGCATTCACCACTGTCTAAAATGTCAAGTTTCTTCTACTACAATAATCATTATAGCATCAGAACTGACTGTCATAGCATTGTGTTAAAATATAGTTTTGCCATTAGTATACCTATAGCTTTATATAGCTTTTATATAGCTTTTAAAAAGCTTTTATAGCTTTTTACATTGACTTGAGGCTAAACCTCTTGAGCCATGGTGCCAATCTCTGTTTGTTTATCAGAATATAGGTGTTTGCTCTGCAGCATTGGGAGTACTCAGGCATGTGAGATGGAATGATCTGATGAAAAATGTATTTACCACTTACTCATCTTGCTTTTTATCATGGGATTGGGGCGCTTTGCTCACAAATGGAAGAGCAAAATATATTTATTGGGTGAGTAAAGGGTTTCAATTCAATAAAACCCTGTAAACTAAAGTAACCAAGCACTGTATCAACATTGCTGCATCTGAAATCCAAACTATTGATTTTTAAGAGAACATAGGTCCACTTTGAGTTGGATAATCATTGACAGAGTGGTGGTATATAAGACTTAGTAGGGACAGACATACTACACCATTTACCTCTTTTATATTCCACAGCTTCACCATGAGGACTGAGGTTGCTCTCCAGCTGGGCTTCTGTGGCCTGTGTCTAATCGTGGCTCTTCTCGGAGAGGGAATGTCCTCTCCATTGCCTGAACCAGTGCCAGTGAACTGTGTATGGAGGAACTGGTCAGAGTGGAGTCCATGCGATCCTTGCACAAAAATTCGAGTGAGTACATTAAAGCTCTGGTGCAAATGGAGAGACTGTATGATCAAAGCTTATAGCAAACATATATATGACTGGACTTTAAAGGGAATATAAAAAAGGTAGTCTTTTTTAAATTGTATGACAGATTGACAGAGATGAGTAACTGAACATAAAAAAACCTAGCTTATTGCAGCTGTGCAGTTGACGAGTAGATATGTTGTTAAGCCAGAAGATGATAAGTGGATTAGTAGTAACTATGCTGAGGTGTCCCTAGTGATTGCTGGGCCATTCTGGTGTATTGTTAATGGACGATGATGTTTTTTTTTTACAGCAGCTAATGCGCTTAGGTAGTTGGGGTGCTATGAAGAACAGTTGAAATCTAGAATCACTTGAAATAAAATTGCATGAGAAAAAGGACAAAAACATTTCTATTGTACTGTTATCGTGATTTGGCAGAGCAATATAATTGCACATGGACATCAAATGTTTGCATGTCGAGAAGACTTTAAACAAACATACATGAACTTATTTACCGTGGCGAGAAAAAGTTTGCGAACCCTTTTTTGTGGGCTTGCGGTTGTGATGAAGACCGTAGGGTTAACCCCTCCCCCGTCCCTTACCCTAAACAGGGTTTGTATAACTCCCGCCTCCC
>CABFOQ010023919.1:0-64936 GCA_900660455.1 Gephyroberyx darwinii
AAGAGAGTGAGTAAGAGAGATGGGAAAATGATGGAAGGGGGGAGGGGGGTCGTGTAGCCTGTCTGTATGCATGTGTGTGGGAGAGAGGGAGGGAAGGAAGAGGGAGGGAGGAGGGCGAGGGTAGGTGAGAAAGAACGATCCACCACCGCTACAACCAGACTGAAAGCAAGGGACAGACCACTTCCATGAATCAATAATGATAATATGGATTAAATGGCGGTCTAATGATGACATGAAAACTGTAGGGCTGACCTCAGGAGAAAGGTTCCTCCATCAGGGGGCTTTGCTGGTTTACAGTTGATTGTATAGCCTATAGATTCACCTGGAGGGTTATTCTCTCACGTTAAGTACAGAGGTAGTAAGGTCTCCAACTATATTCACGTAGGTCCCTCTCTAATTTCATGGAGAGAGCTCCTCATCCACAGACGGTACATATGACAGAGACACTATCAATTATGCTGTCACCTTCTGGTGAAAATGTGAAGCGCAGAGTCGTTCAGTTAACAGGCCACTCGGGGAACGCGAGGGGTGATCAACTAAAAGGGGCATGCCTGAATGAATGCAAAACCAAACTGATGTTTAGAGTCAGTGTCGAGGCAAAAGGCTTTATTTCATTGGCTGAGGCACATCCATCTTCGACCTTCATCCCTCTTCATCCTCGGAGTCAGCATCTGTCTGGCGGGCCCTCACCAGCAGCACCTCGAGCCTTCTCCTCTGATTAAACAAACACAAGCATATTCTTTTACACCAAATATGCAAAATAATACATTTTTAACAATGTTGAAAGTTAGACAAACTGACACCAGGAGTGATGTCCACTCCTCCAGGGCTTCACATAGTGAACAGTCTGGGGCTGAGGTAGTAACGCCAGAACACACTCAACTTTATTTATACATCACACTTGCATATGCATAGCAATGCGCTTCACAGAGAGGCAAATGACGGCAAGTTAAAATAAATAAACTGAAGAAAAAGAACAAACAGTACAAATGTTTAGGCAATACAGAAAAACAAAATAGAAAGAAAAAAAAGAACAAAATTTACAAAAAAGGCACCTAAGGAAAAGCAAGATTTAAAGGGTAGGTCTTAAGCTTTGTTTACAATTTTCAACAGATATAGTAGTCCTAAAATCAAGGCTGTTCCACACACACACCTGTAGTTTGTCAAGAGTGTCCCTAAAACTGAGTTTGGTCTCTGCAGCTGGTAGAACGCACTCCAGGAGTACGGCGCTCTGGATGGTGGGCTGGCAGGCGATGATGTGCTTCATCTCTTTGGCCTTAAAGAACAGAATATGTTGTATAACTGTGTAGGTCTACTTGGTAATGAGACACAACAAGACTAATGAAGAGATGAATGAATGAGCCTGAGATCAAAGTTGAAGTGTAGCTCAATCGCCTTATGTGATCAAGGGCTCGTATAGTTCATTAAAACTTTTTTGAGATCGATTGGCCCACACGCGCAACGAATTAGATCAAATGCAAATAGGTGCTCAGACGTGACATTGTTTTGTAGAACAGGCATGCCTTCGGGAGAATGTTTTCCCAATTGGCACCTAGTAGTGTTTAATACGTGTAAACGTCTTGTATCTCACCATCCTATTTCGGTAGGGCTGCACCCTTTCCGGCCTCTGCCGCCTTCAGTTGGCCAATTGCAGCATCTAACCTGCGTTTCTCTTTTGCTGAGTTCATTTCGCTCCCTCTGTCTTTCTGCGCTGCCAGTCTGGAATGAATCCGGTTTCGGGTTGCGGTTAGAAATCGTTGCACATCATCGGGTGCTTCCTCGTAGGCCTAAAAACGCTCTCGGACACAAGCCTCTGACCTCTACCGCAGTTAAACTGCGCCAGTTCCTCGGCTGGAACTTCTCACGTCTGGTGTTTGAAGCATCGCCCATAGTCTATCCTTGCTGAATTCAGAGGACGTTCACACTTTACTTAAAACGATAAGAGCCATTTACTGCGCTACCACAGAAAACGCTTAAGACAGTTGTGGTTGGAGGATGGCTACTTAATCACTTTGGTAGTTTTCCATCTTTTGGAAGCTTCTTGGAAATAATGGGTGTTCTACTCGTCATAAAGCCTGTGTTCTGGAAAAACACATATGACGTCTTCGCCATCACCTCAACCAACACCACACAAATACATTAATTTCATTGTGATAGTAATAACCTTCAAGGTGGTTTTGTTCACAACCCCTATAATGTAAACCAGAACATATGCATACATAGCCAATACAGCCACTTCTTCATTAGGCAAAATACAGGAAGGCTGTACAGGACACAAAACTTCTCCACAACCGTACAACCCAGCCCGATGCAGCTCTAATGAATTTGCCTCTTTAGTTTAGACAAATTAAACGTTTTCAGGAGCAGAGTAACTTCAGTCATGTTCCCCCTAACAACAACTCTCAATAAGGAAAAACCAAGACCAAAAAATAATGAAAATGTACTAAAATTTAATCATTCATAAAAGCTGGAAAATCATTTGTGACAGGGTAACACAAGAAGCAATATTAGAGTTGGTTTAGTACAATATAATTTCAGCCTCAAGACACAGAAATCAAAATGCGTCATTTCACCCCATCAGTCTATAAAATACTAATTTCCTTAGCTTCATTATGCAAAAATGGAATTAGAATATATTATGGGAAATATGAAAGCCTTGCAGCTCTCAATATAAAACAAAGCCACTTAGGAAAGATGTTATCTCATGAATACACATCCTTGTAAGTAGGAGCAAGAAACCTATGGACAATGATGCATTGTTGTTGACACCATTAGTGCAGAAAGGTATGACAAGGCCAACATTTCACATGATTTCCTTTGCAAACGTATAGTCACAATATGCCAAAGATTGCTGTTACTTTCAATAAAACAGTTTAGTTCCCATATATGGATTTACACCCATGGCATCTTTTCTTTTAAACTGATATTTCTAAAAGAAAGACACATTGGAAAAGAAAACACAGAAACAAAGAGCTGTCATCACACAAGGCTGACAATGGCAAAAAAAAACAACAACCCAAAAACAGATGATTTCTTCGCCATTAAAAAGCAGAGAAGAATATGTTGAAAGAATGTGCCATCTCCTCCCATTTCAAGAGTGGTGAAGTATCTTTGTCAGCCTTTGTCAAAATGTTCTGGAGAGGGCTTGGAATGCTGGCACGATCCAATTGGGCAACAGTTAATCATTACAGGGTCCTGCACAAAAGAAAACATCATGTCAGTATACTTCACAGAAAAAGTTGGTGCATGTGAGCTGTTTGGGGAAAAGTAGGTCTGTAGATCTGTATTGAGAGTTCATCCCAGTGAGACCAGGAAGTCTGAACTACTGTTTGGAAAACCTTAGTGAACACATCCAAATCCTCTCACATCATAGCACATGTATAGGACAAAAGCTACGGGGATATGTTCCACAATCCAAAGCCCAATGCATGGCACTGTAGCTATTCAAAAGGACAGAGTAAAGTAAAAGTGTACACTATTTTGTTTTCATCAATTAAACGTGTTTAATTGATGAAAACAAAATAGTGTACACTTTTGTTTTCATCAATTAAACGTGTTTGGGCTCAGCTGAGATGATCAGACTTAAAACTTCAAGCTGACATATCTATTCAAACATCAAGCACTGCTACAATGCAAACAAACAGTAGATGGAGCCATAGGATTCAACAAAGGCTTGCTAGTATACAGAATAAATTCCACATAAAAATATTAAATGCTAAAAAAAAAAAAAATCCCATTGGCCCTGTTAAGTGCTCAGTCTTCATTCAATTTTCTCAAAAACATTTGTTATTCATGTGTTATTCATGTGTTAGTCTTTTAACATGTTCCCTACAGAGCTATTAGAGCTATTGTGGTGGCCCTGGTAAACCATACTTGTCCTTGCTGTGAAAGTGTCGACTGTATTAAATAAACAGTTGACCACTGAATGTGCGTGCCACAAGCTTTAAATTATATTATGCAAGATTCATGGAAAAAGACTAATTTATAACATTCCCTGTTATTTAATGACTCCAGAAAATCTAGAAAAAAATCCCTGACTTTCAATGTTTGGAATATAGCTCTAAAAAAATTAAATAACAATCCAGAAATCCCATGACCAGTGGGAGCCTTACACATATCTGCATAACATCCTCCTTTAACACCCACTCACCTGGCCTGGAGCTGCTGTAGGAGGACATTTTAGAGCAGCGTGCAACCTGACTTCTTTTTTGCCTTCTTCTTTTCCATCGGCGTTTTCCTGTTGATCTGTCGCACCAGGTCATAGAAAATCTACAACAGAATAAGTGCAATGGTTTGAACATTTTGTTGCAGCAATCACAAATAGAATGCTTTGCAGTGCGAAGTCCCTGATTCTTGTATGGGAAGTCTATTTGAAATTATATGACCAACCCAATTCTTCAGTTGATGTCATATATAGTATTGGAACTTACCTCATTAACATTGATCTTTGATTTAGCTGAAGTCTCTAAAAAGGCACAGTTGTTCCACTGACGAGCCAGGTTCTGGCCCTGGTCCTTGCCAACCACACGCTCATCCTCCAGGTCACACTTGTTTCCCACCAGAATCATGGGAACCTGATCAATTTAGTAGCAGTGTCAAAGATTGGAGTTTATTTTCTTACTTTGGTAGAACATTTTCATTTGTTGCATAGCTTAATTTAAATTAATCAATGGTAAACCTCCAACATTGTTTTTGACATTCATAATCAACACTACTGAGGCAATTTTGCAACTCTCATCAATGCCTCAAATAGGCAGAGTTACTTTTGAAAAATGTAACCAGACAGAAATTCATCAGGGCCCCACGCTATAATTCAGCGCCAGCAATATGATTTTTGTCTAGGTTTTGAGAACAAAAGTAAGCGAGTGGTGGTCACTACAGATGCACAGAATCAGCTAGCATTGGTTAATAATAGAGCTAAAGCATGCTAAATAGAGAAGTTGTTTTACCAAAGTAAAATACTGCTTCAACAACATACAGACCCATCAGGCAACCAGCTATAAATAAATAAAGCACAGACTCAGCATGCAGCATATCCTCCCTCTAAATCAGGAGACGAAGAGAGCAAGACTGAAAGTGGCAGATAGCATCTAACAACAGCACTGACATTTCCATCCTGTTACAAAGTTCCTGCCCCCCTTTGCTTTGCCCTCTCTCCCACAGAGTTGACTCTAATGAGGGAGAGATGAACAGGGATCAATGGCAGCTCAAGAAGGTAGACGAGCACATTATATAGTGCAACATAGAAGGTTATCATCACTGAAGAGAGACTAGCTCTACAGATTAGAGGAGCTAGCTCGTATCCTTTTTTCTTTAATTTATTAGGATTCGTATTTAACTTTAACTTAAATTAGTCAATTTCAAAGATCTGTTTGCTAACCACAATTCCATTTAGTGTTTTTATGTGATACTATGAATTACACGAAAACTAAAACTTGCTAGCATTGCGCTTTCTAATGTTCAAACAATGCAAAAAAGACTATTCTGAATCTCATTTCTTATACTTAGACTGCAGCTGAAATCAAACATTTGTCAACTCCATGATGCATATCATCAAATTTGTTAATGCAAATTTGTGTGTGACAAACTTTTGTTACATCCCCATTAACATATAAAAATGTATTATAACCACTGGATAACTCAAAGCGATACTCACGTCCTCAGTGTCCTTTACTCGCAGGATCTGTTCCCGAAGGTCCTGTAGGTCATTAAATGTTGACTGCGCTGTAATGGAGTACACCAAGGCAAAGCCCTGGCCATTCTTCATGTACAGGTCCCTCATAGCTGTGAACTGTTCCTACATAGCGGTAAAAGGTAAGAAGCCATCATCAGACTGTACCATGCAGGACAAATGCAACCAATCTGTTACCTATGACCGCCTTGACTTACTGTTCCGGCTGTGTCCAGGATTTCAAGCATGCATTGCTGCCCATCGACTTCAACTTGCTGTTGCGAGAAAAAGGAGCAGGCAAATATTATAATACAAGTGGAGGCATTTAAGTTAAATGAAGCGTTAAAAGAACATTTGCTTTTCTGACCATACCTTTCTGTAAGAGTCTTCTATTGTGGGGTCATACTTTTCCACAAAAATGCCTTGCACAAATTGGACTGTCTGGAAGGGACAAATGAATGAATGTTAAGAGAGTACATCATTACCAACCGGAAACTGAAAAATACAAGCATATTTGTCAATTACAATCTGGCTTATTGCATGAAAAACAGGCACAGACAGACTGAAAAATACTGCAGTAAAAATGTCATCCTAATTGGGACATTTAGTATTATGAATAGTCATCTCAACTTGAAAATGAGTTCTAGACTTCAAAATCAAAAATGATAAATTTGGTAACATTTAAAATAACCATCTCATCTCAGCCTACTTAATTGCTTGAGAGATGAACACAAAGATCATTAAGTTCTTGAAACTGCCCCTCGCCCATCCTAGCCCAACAGTCTTTCTTGGCTTACTGCGGCCCCTAAAATTGTCACAGGCCATTTAGATTTAATCTACAGGATAACACCAAGTCCCCCAACTGTAAGAAAAGTCAAAATAAAAACCCATGTGCCAAAATTCAGGTTTTTGTGGTCCTTAAAATCTTTTTTAGCATTTTATAGAATCTTTACTTAATAAACAGCAATAATTGTTAGAGCAAAACTTTATGGTTACCTCAACATTATCCAGCATCTCTTAGAGGATAGTTTACTATTGCACTCTAAGATATTGCAAATCGCATCACAGCAAATCAATAATATTGTTCTACTATCAGAATGTGACAAACAAACATAGGATCAATGTCGGCTCAGATCATGGGACACCTGGTGATTCTCAGCCCTGCTGAGTTCTACCCATGGCAGCAGTCATCACTCACCAGTGCAGATTTTCCCACGCCTCCTGATCCCAACACCACTAGCTTGTACTCACGCATGGTGGGATAATGTCACTGGACAGTGCAAGGATCTGTAGGAGGAGAGTAAGGAAGACAAAGTGAATTAGATGCACAAGTTATTTCATTTACAATCACAGATTACAATCCCACGTCAGCTAAACCTAAACAAACCATATATTTTGTATTTGAAATTTGATCAATGAGATCATTCTACACTTCATCCAGCTTTCCATCCAAAACAAAGCACTGATGGAAATGCTTAGGCTAGACCCTCCTCCTAAGTACAGTAACTATGACAATGAATAATCACTGCTGACATCAGCAGATTAAACTTTCTTTCTTCTGCCAAAAAAATAATCTTTCTGCCCCACCCACTACCTTGGGACTGTCAGGATTGTGGCGCCCATCCTCTCTTTTCAAATAAAGAAGCAAGAAGAGTTGAAGGAAGCCAGAGAGTGGTTCCTCCGGTCGAGGGATTTAGACAAGCTTTTTCCCCCACTGGTGGCATTGGCACCAAAGAAACAATTATGTGACTACTGGAAAAAATGACCAAATAGTCGCACTCTAGAGCCTTGCACTGAGAACACTGCACTTCATCTTGAATATGGCACTGCACTGTTAGTAGGCAAGAGTCAGTGTCACAAATAACCTAATCTCATTACAATACAGAAGAGAAAGGCCACAGAGAATGACATGTCACCACCTCCATCAGCCTGGCACAGTTTAGAAGCCATTACAACATTAGGCGTAAAGTGTCACAGGCATGGAAATATTTGAGACTAAGACAGGACACATTTCCTTTAAGTGATCCCTCATCTTCATAGAGGTGTCCCCTTTTGTTTTTTTACTTCCATAAATGTTGATGTGCTGTCAGTAAAATATCGGTACTTTAGTAAATATAGGAGATAATGGGGTAAATATAGGCTTTTGGGACTCACACTGCAATCATTTGGATAAAATACCTTTGGAATATGCTGCACAGGTTTTGATGGTCATTTGATGGACATTTTATGCCCTTTCTTGAACTCTAAATAACCAGGCGCTGTTTACTTCAATAGTTTGGTAGAAAGCTGGAGTTTGGTAGTAAAATGAAACTACGCCAGCTGACTTGCTATGTGTTGTGTGGTGACTAACATGGGGGTCAGTAGATAATGAAGAATATGAATTTGGGGTGAACTGTTACTTTAAGAATAGAATACAGTGCCTTGCAAAAGTATTCAACCACCTTGACTTGTTGCACATTTTGTTGTGCTATTAAGTTATTTCAAAAACACATTTATTTTGAATTTTTCATCTGAGTTGTATGCAAAGCACTCTATTCTATCAAAGTGAACACAAAATTGTTGAAATATATGTCAAAAGATTATATTAAATTTCAAAAATTTCGGATTACCGTCAACTCAAATGTCATATTTAGATTGTATTTAGCAATCCTGAACATTGGGTTCATTTCAACTTTTTCAAACCTTTTTGCAAACAAAGCCGAGACAAAGTCCCTTCACTAGATCTTAATGAGACTTAGGGTGTAGGGTGGACTCTCCATCAGAATACTTAAACACAGCATGGGATATATGGTTCATTTATGGATGACATTACAGTCCAGGTCTTAAAGGTTCAGAGAAAAGATAAATCATCTCCCTCCCATCCCTGTTTGTGAAAATACAGAAGGTGAAACAGTTACTCAGTTTTTCCTGTCCAATTTCTCCATTGATTTCTATAGTAACCGTAAAAATCAAGAAATGTTAGACGCATGCAATTTGCAAACAGTGCAAAACGGAAATAAAATATAACAGCAACACTACAAACCTAGCTGGGTACTAGAGAAGAAGGCATGGCATAGACCCCCCTCGCACCCCCCTATGCAAAAGGATTTTGAGTGCCCATTTTCATTTAGTTTGAGAAAATTGCAAGGCACTGTATCTGGGGCAGTCAATAATCAATGCATGACTGTTTATGAACATAGAAAGAGGTAGGTGTGCTCAAACGTCAAATGTTTTACTGAAGTTAAATAGTGCTTTTAATAAGCTATGCTTTAGATCTTAATCTATAATAAAATATCATGTCATTTGATGCACAAATGTCAAAGAGGTGGGTGATGCAAAGCAAAATCTCATTTAAGAGCCTCTTTGAATCTACTAATCGCATTGGGTCCGACAATCTCTTGCATCATTTCTGTGAGACCTTTGTCAAATGTTGAGACAAACAATACAAAAAACACTCTGTCACACTCAACCAGCATTTGCAAGTCTAACTACGATGTATGAAGCACCACCAGAAGCCCACAATGAGAGACGGGCACATGAGGCACTCTACAAAGGGCCATTGTAATGATCCTCCTCTACTCAAGTGTACCATACAAATGGAAAATAGAGATCAGAGGAGCACGCATGACAACTGCTCTGAAATCATTATCAGAGTGAGGTGATGCACGTATACGTGATGCAACATGTGCAGACGCCTTTATTAGCCTAAAAACAACATAAAGGCAAATGAGACTGCACTTAACATGTAAATTCATGTGGGCGTCACAAAATTTGCTTCAAAGCCTTCATATCAGATAAGACAGAAGCCTTCCTGTGATTAGATATGAGCCTAGCCTCACACATTTCAACTATCAGCCACCCAAACTGAGAACCTCAACCAATCCTAGTCGAGAATTTCTGCTAGCTTAGCTCATAGCTAGCTCAACGCTTGCTTTTTGACAGGCCTTGATGTTAAAAACTAATGATGGCCAAACTCTATATTGTATAGAGATATGCAAGCCTCTATTTAGTTGGTAGGGCAAACATACGATTAAGAAGCCAAATATAAACAAACATCTGCCCTAATCTACAAATGCATAAAGGCTTTAACAAAAGCATTCTTTGCCCAAAACTTTATAAAAAAAAAAAAAGTTGTCAAACACAGAAAATACTGAAAATCGCCTAACCTACCGTGTACACGGCTGCTGCAGATGACAACTCCCTCTACATCTGGCGAGGGGGGGCCAGCAGATCCTCAAGCACACTGATGTCAGAGGGCAGGTGCTGAGGTTGCGGTGGGAGCCAACAAGCTAGGCTACACCAAATTATCTGAACAGGAAATTAGACCTATTTCCCCACAGAAATAGACAAGAGAAACACATTAATGCATTTTACATTACTAATTTGGTAGTGGGCTATAAAGTAGCTACCATTGGATATCTGTATAAGAGAATACGTTTGATGCAGCAGTAACCTAGCAGTTTATCACACCTACAGCAGGTGCTATTTCCCTGAGCTGCTTCAATGTCTGTATGAAAAACAAAGTACACATGTTACATAACTGTGCATTGTGCTTTTATTACTTTAAACCTTGTTGCTGATTAACCTACATTAGAATTATAGGAAACACTTGGTGTATTAAGGCCTTGGTGTTTTCCTTGTAAAAAATGTTAGCCTACCAAAGACATTTATCACAAAGCTATAGCATTGTGGCCTATGGCTAATTGCACTCCCCATGCTAAGTTCCATAGACAGGATTTTATCATGTGTGTGTGTGTGTGTGTAATTGAACCAGAAGGGGGCAAATAGTTTTTGACCAACTTTACAGTAACGCACAAAATGATATACTTCTGTTTGAGGCCCATTTTAAAAAACTATATAAAAATCTATCTTGTAATTGCATTTTTCAAATTACTTAAGCGGTCCGTATTTGGCATAAGACGGATCTCAATAGCATAACGTTACACACAAACTTATTTCGTGCCTACTTGGAGCATAGTTGATTTCGAAAGGAAGGGTGGGGCTATCAGTTAAGTTTCCCAATGCAAGTGACTCTAGACGCAACTCTTACGACGTTTTAAATAAACACAGTCGTCACCGTTAACGATACCTAGACAATGAAACTTATATCTGACTTTAACATTACGTTTACGAGGTAGTACCCGGTCCGGTATCTAAACCTAGCTTCATTAAATCCAAGCTTGACAACCTACATGCTAACATTTAGCAACATTTGTCAACGTCTATGAGAAAATGCTAACGTTGGTCCTGCAAAGATACGGCGAAATGTGCAGCACAGATGCTACGCTAGCTTGGCAGCGAAGAAAGTTGTTCTCGCTGTTTAACGTTAGCTGGCCCTTGGCTGACAAAGTGAGCCTCTCTTTTAACTTACCAAACGGGCAGCGTTAACTTTAGCTGTTTAGCTAACGTTAGCTGGCTAGAAGTTAGCTAACCAGTTAGCATTTTAGTGAAATTACAAACCTCATTTTATATTTTATCTAGAGCTCAGAGCGGTCAATTGGTTTACCGTTAGCCTACGTAAGCACCTACCTAACTAACGGGCGGCGAATTAAGTTAACGTTAGTCGTTAAATTACTTGACCACCAAACGATGTTCATATCGCGAACTCGTTAGTTAGTCATTAGCTAACGCTAGCTACGTTAGTCAACCCAGTAGGCTAGCTAGTAGAATTTCTTACCCCACAGAATTATTCTGCCACAGTGAAGTCAGTCATCATTTTACTACCTACTCGGAGATAGTCTAATATTCGAGAGCTAAATATTGAATTTCTGAGGTTACAGCCTGGATAATAATCAGATTTTACAGTGGGGCGAAGCTTTACAAGACACTTACCGTGTTCCGCTATGTGTGCGCTAAATCACACTGGGTGAACGTACGGAAGGGTCGGGATAGCAGCTATTGATTGGATCATGATCAGCCTATCAGAGCTATCCAGGTTATGGTACAATTTAAACCTTTTCAAGACACACATCTCTTACAGTTTGATAGCGACGTATTTTTCTGCCTCTTGCACATTTTGTTAATACACCACCAGCTCCCACATCACGCTCATTGCTGGTTTCATTACGGTCCGCTCAGATTGGACTACAGATCCCGTAAAGAGACGACTAAACCACAGTTTAGACCCTTAACTTCTGGTTTCTACCGCTATCCACGTTTCCTCGCTCAATAATATGTGTTGCATAGTAAAGATGAGTATTTGTTTGTTTGAACCGCCATCTCAGTCACAAGCCCTCTTAGTTTTGCATCTCACACACGTCCGCATTGTGGAACGTTATTCCAAACAAAATGTACACAAATTAATTTAACATACCAGTGATGTGACGCATAACGTAGTGATTGTTAGCAATGTGAACCGGAGATTTAAAGGTGGCAGCTGGATTGGGGATAGCTACAATGGCAAAGAAAGACCAGAAAGACCATCATGAATCTTTTCTGGTAATAATCTCGAGAACATTAATGTCTCTACGGGAATAGGGAGCTTGTTCCGTTTCCAGTGCTGGGACTTCACTTGTAATTGTGTGAACCCATGTCTTCCTGAGGCATACATAGTTCAATAATCTCATTTACGTCTATCCACACAATGACCGACTTCATTTTCATCCTGTGAGAAAATAAGTGTATGTGTGACAGATGAAACAGGACAGAAAAGGAGAAGATGGGAGGACTGAAGTGTTGTATGTATCATATTCAGATGCTGATGACAGAACTACCAAGAAATGTTTAGGAAATACATTTTACAAAACAGCAATGTGCATAATTACAAAGCTAAACAAAATACTATAACTTTTGATCAATTATCAATACTAAAAAATATGAAGATTTACCTTGTTCTTTTTCTTCTGTGTTTCTGGAGGAAATTACATATTATGCAAAAAAATAAGAAGCCTGAGTTTGCTGTTTACAACTCTTAATAATATCATCTTTATTGCTGCCACTGCCAATCAAGACTTACACTTTGTTTGCATGCTTATTCAAAACGTTATTTCATTATAGAACACCTCATAAAAAGGCAATTGTTTTCCAAATACTCCAAGAGGAAAAACATACTGCAAGAATTAAAGTGTCTCGCAAGACATTTTGAACCCATAGAGAGTAGTACAGCCACACTGAGAACTGATGCTTACCACGGGATTTAAGGTTGAATCCAATAAGCCATTCAAGTTCTTTGAAATGACAAACATGTTTGTTATTTAAGATAATTATTATTTTTGCAGTGAGGACTTTGGATTTTTGCGCACATTGATAACACAACACCATGGCACTAGAAAGGCTGTTTTGCAGTCCTACAATACAGTCTTACAATACAATTTCAGTTATTTTTTATTGTTCTGTGTCGGAAACATGTCATGTAATACAAATCTGAGTTTGTTCTGTTCCTGTTTCTTTGTGTTTTTGGATGAAGAAAGTATGATGATATTCCCATCATTGCTGAATGGATTATACAAAGTACTTTCCTGGGAAACATTCATCTACTGCGTCTGTGTAACGTTGTGTGACGCAGCCCTTTGGTGTGGACTCACTCCTAAGCTGAAATGCGCTTGCTTGCCATCTGAATTGGATCCTTCTCAGATCTGATAAGGCAGTACATATTTAACTTTTGTGATCACATGGTGCTGCTGAGTGGAGGGTTTGCAGATCAAGCTAGGCTGAGGGCAAGTGCTGAACACAAAGTACCTGCCAGTAGCCAGTGGACACTGGTGCTTGATAATATGGTTCCCAGGTCTCTAGCTGTGGTCATTGTTGCTACGGTGTAATGTAACCCCTCACTGCTAAAAATACTAAAGTACCACCACGCCACCTTTTAGCACGATGGGCTCCACCAGAGACCACCAGTTGACCACCTACACAGGTACACAGCCCTAATGCCCTCTCTTACCATTCCCTCTGGTCCATTTCTATAACACTATCTGAACACAATGAAAGAGGGCTGACTGCTAAACCTCCCATAATGCCAGTTTGCTCACCTGAGAGGCTCCTGTGTACACAAGGTAAACTACTTACATCTAGAATTCACCATCACCCTGTGGTTACTGACAGTCTGTCCTGTTTGGGTGTGTATTAAGATACAGGGTATATGAGGGTGCATGTCAGAAGAATGAGTGTCTCCGCTTTCATTAGTGAGCATTCAGAAAGAATGAAAAACATTCAACACATTGAATTTGCTGTCACGAAGCACTTAAATTGTTGGTTTAACTAAATACAAAACATTTTATTTAGTCTCAGTACATCAATAGTCGGTCTCACCCATCAACACCCATCGAAGACAAAGTTTTGCCACAAGCTCAGTGGTCTGTAGACAGTAAGATAAGAGTTATAGTTTTGGTGCTGCAACATCATTTTCTTTTAGCGAGAAAGCTATTTAAGTGGGTCACAAAATTGGTAGCTTCTAAATATTTTCTTCTAGTTGATCGTCCACTGTTTTATTTATATATTTCCACTGTCATTGAGGGCCTGCCTATACTCAATGCCTTCTGGCATGACAAAGCCCCACATAAAGGAGCAAGACACCCAATTGGCTATGGCCCAATGACTGAATGGATTAGAGGAGTTATTCTTACATCATATCTTCCTCGCTGCAATGGCCAAATATGGATGTTGAATTCACGACAAACAGACAGGAGGCAGTGCATCACAGGATGACTTACGGTTGTGAATATAACGATGTGTGCGTAAGACAATGTTCCTATGTTGCTCAAACAAAATGTTCCAGCCTTTGTTCAAATAAACAAGTTGAGGAACATATTACGTTACAAACATCGGCATGATCTAACATCAGGTGCAAAATGAGATTTTAATTTATTTACATAAAACTACATCTACTCCTTTGGCATGTCTTCTCTGTCATTCTCATAATATAAACGTATTTAACATTTAGATATAAATTGTCCTTCAGGCTCAAAATACAAACTGCAGATTATCTCCACACATCCACACATTCTCCTATTTGTTCTAATTTTTTTCAGTGTAACATTAATTGGTTATCGCAACACCATTATTGAGTTTTAGGTCAACATTTCAAAATAAAAGAGATATTGATAGAACAAAAACAGAACACAGGGCTTTGAGTGTCAAGACAAAGTTGGAACTTCCTTACAGCTGTAGACACCACTTGCTTCAAGAGACAGTCAAACATCCACTTGTAATAACCACAAATCAGTTAGATATTTAAAGATATTTCATGTTCACAAAAACTGCAATTAGTCAGGCATGCTTCAGTTAAATGCATCTCATACTTCAGCAACCGATCCCTGGAATTTCTGCCTCCAGTATGTTGTGAAGTCTGGCGATCTGGTTTACTTTGGTGACGTGGGAGCCAGGCACTCCTGTACGGACAGGCCCTCCAGCATGGGAGCAGGAGGAGCAGGTGGTGTAGAAACGTGTCCAGATTGTGCACCCTTGTGGAGCAGAGATTAGGTGTCTTAGTGATGCTTCCTTTCTCCTTGAACAGAGGGAACATGTTTTTTTTCTTGCACGTCTAGAAGGCCCTCTTATGTAATTTGTCTGTATGGAGGAGTATGCTGGAATGAGGGGGATTTCAGGCAAAACTGAGCTGGATGAGTTTGCTCAGCCTGTTTCTTTGGTGCTGCTGGTTCATATTACGACTCAGGATGTGTGTCGTAGTCACCCCGGGCCTGGTCAACTCATAGTGATGTGCGGTGTTGCCTTTTAACATCTTAGTCACTTCCATCTCTGTTTCCCCCCTGTGGAAGTGAAACTCAGTGATGGTTGAGTTGTTCTCTATTGTACAGACTAGAGACAGGATGCCTTTGCTGGTGAAGTGGTTGGAAACCAGATTAATGGCTGGTCAGGTAGGTGATACTCTGCAAAGTGCCAGTAATGGTATAAGCATCAGCCAAAGCTGGAGTCTTTACAAGTACAAGTACTGAAAATCGGATGAGCGTCTGAATTTCGATGACGTTTGAGTTGTTGATGTTCAGCTCAATCGATGAGGGGTCATTTTTCCTGACTCGCTCAAGGAGTTCATCAAACAAACTCATTGTCCACATCCTCTACTATTACATCTGCTGGGGATTTGCTCTTGATTGTTCTATTATCAGTTTCACATTTATCAGCAATGATGACTTCCTGTTGTCTCTTCTCCGTGACCTGCCAGTCCTGGAGTCCACATGGTTTCTTGTGTGAATTTGTGTTGTCTGTTGTCTTGTGGTATTCCTTTTCACTGATCTTATTTTCTTGCATTGTAGATCACTTTGCCTTTCCTTTTCAGGGTGGAGTCCTCTAATTTTCCTATGCTTAACTTTTGGTCTTTTTTTCCCATTCCTGTCCATCCCATTCCTCACCTTGCCCTTCCAGCTTTGAAACGAGTTATTTGGTTTTGCAGTCTGTTCTCTTTTTGTTGTCCTCTTTTCTGTCCTTCTCTATTTCAGTGTCATTTTTCCTGTGTAATTTTGATATGAGGTCATGTGTTTTACTGCCACGCCTCTTCTGTTTCATAGGCTCTTTGCTTTTCCCCTTCACCTCTAGCTTACCCTCTTTGTTTTTCCAAACATCCTCCAACTCCATTTTAACGCTCTTGCCCTCAGCTTCTATAAGCTTTTTACTTTGACTTTCTTCCTTATTGCTGTCTTGAAACACAACAGCACACTTCAGTTGTTTGCTCTCCAGCTTCTCTTTGTTGTCTTCAGATCTGCCATGCTTGTTTAAATCCAAATCAGAGGATTCATCTTTTAGCCCACTGCAGTCATCTGGTATTGTTAAGGCGTCACAGCTGCCACAACCTTTCACCATCTCTGTTGTATTTTGGCTTCCCCTTCTCCCTCTGTCGGTTTTTGGCTCCCCCTTCAGTAAGAAGCAGATTATGAGCAGTGTGTTACTGGATAATTACACAATAACATTGTGAAAACACTTCAATACAATTACTGTTCAGGCAAGCTGCACCACTCATGAGCAAAGACACTGTCCATTGTTGTTTAAAATGAAAGGTCAAGGCTTTATCTGTTATTCAAGATCTTTAAGGCACACTGTTGTAGAATAACAAGCTGGAAGAGACAACTCTGCTGAAGGAACCGTTCAGTCCTTAAAAGGCAGCATGGTTTGGTAGTAGCCTCCTGTCCAGGAATTTATTTTGGAGCAGCGTGTCTGCATGAGCAAGCCTGCATCAGTCCCAGAGCTGAATGCCCTGCTGTTAAAGGAAACTGTCTTTAAAAGTGAAAAAGATTTCACCCATATGAGATAGCAGTGCAAAGTAAATGTATGTATGTATTTGTACTGTTGGGTTTATTCATGCTTTATATGATCAGCCCATAGTAGCTCCATTTTGGGGCATTTGGAAGTGGATTATGAACCTGATATCATGCATGAAATACCTGAATGATGACATCTCTGCTCTGAAATAATCATCATCACATTTAAAATCTGTTGTATCATAGTTATGGCTGTGCTCTGTTGAACACTTCTTAGTTATTAATTTTAATCTCTGCCTTTTCATACTGGTTTGTCTAGTCCTTTGCTCTGGGCCAATAATTATGACAATCATTAGGAAAAATAAAGTTTTTCTCAACATTGACTAAGACGGTATCTCATAGGCTATGTTTGTTGTTTGGCTTGTCATTTTTATCACAGCTGATTATCAAACTACAGCTGAATCTCAGGTTACTCATCCATTAGAATAATTCAAATACAGCTTTGGATGGAAAACAAAATTGCCAGACCTCAAAGGACATTTCCCTCTGGATGAGTTTCTTGGTCTCTTGCTCACAGAAGTCCAGCATTGCCTCTCTGTTGTACAGGACTGACGGCTTCTTCTCCGTCTGGTTTCTCTGCCGGAGCCCGACGGGCACAGCCGGGTCTGGATCAATATCCATCAACTCACTCTCCAGCTGTTCAACCTCAGTGGCCGTCAGAGAGGCCAGCAGGCTGTCAATATCGCAGTCATCTTCCCCGTCACCACTGCTCTTATCCTGTGCTTGGGACATTATCAGTTGGATGCAGCTGTCTCAGTTTATGTGGCCTCCTTTACACCTCTGATAGCTGGTTTCTGATCTGTCCTCCTGGACTCTAGCTTCGCCCTCCTCTTCCCACCCTATTTAGGAAAGATGTAGACCATTGGTTGATCAAGTGGACCGTCCGGACCGCCTCTCCGGACCGTTTATTAAGAGGTGAGGCACACTGAAATAGTTTTGCTGGTCCTGCCAAAGTAGCACATTTTGATTTCAAAATTACAGTCAAGAGTGGGGGGGAGAAAGAAAAAAAAAGTCAGATTGGATAAGAAATGAAGTCATGTTTATGAGGACATCTAGTGGTTTCTTTGCCATGATCAAGTGAAAGGATGAGACTTCTTCATAGAACAAAAGGGTTTTATTCCACAATATAAACTTGCAACGTCTTTAACTACCCCACGTCCTTCCTAAAGTATCCCAAGCCAAATCGCATGCTGTGGCAGCAAATGTAAGCAGGTTCTTTCCTTCGGTCTGCTACACTCCTACACAGCTGCTGTAAGCCATCCATCTATTTAGCTTTCTGTACATCACACCATTGCTAAAGCACCAACACAGTTCAGCGGAGATCAAGCCATTTAAGTCAATTCAGACAAAAATTATTGCTCAGATAAATAAACCTAATCTACAAAAATTGGGAATAATTATATTAAGATGCATGTACTAAACACCGGGTTTCAAAGAAAAAACGTTGTAATAGTCATTTTTTTTTTTTTTTAAAGGGAGGGGGGGATAGGGGATGAAAATTGTTACTTCTCACCCCTTATCATCTGATTATGCATGCAAGGAGGTTCCAAAGAAGATAATAGTAACCCTTGATCTTTACAGGGTGCATCATGTTTGTTAAGACTCCTTCGCACCAATGTAACGGAATCCCATGCAGCACACTCCACATCCTGTATTTTTTTTTAATTTAGACAACCACAAACGATTCATAGGAAGAAATATATATATATAATATATATGTAAAAATACAAAAAAATAACTAAACAGTATAGTTCTGGACAACAAGTCAATAAAGAGGAGATAGCACCGTTGTTACAAAAGGGTTGGACAGACGGGACAGGGGGTGATGGGGACAAAGGATCAGTGACACATCCAGACTGGTGGCTTGCTGTAACGGCTTGATGATGGGCAGACCTCTCCAGCCTTTCTTCAAAAATCTGAATTTTCTCTTTACTTTCTCATATGTCCATCATTTATTGTACAGCTGACGCAAATGTAGTCCTCCTTCTCTGCCAGCTCAGCCGTAACACCGACGCAGACTTGGTGGAACCACTGGTTACAGCTGCCATCACACTGGACCCAATCCACCTAGAGGGAAACACACAAGTCATTTGCACCTTAAAGGAAAAACCCACCCTAAAAGACTTTTAACACTGTTAAAAAAAACAGCTACTAGCAATGTATATTGTATTTCTGGATCCGTTTTGTTGTTTGGCGGTATATTTTTCATATTCCTGTGATTAATTGGCCAAACGTAGATGACGTGATGTCACGTTGAGATATTTCCAGCACAGCTACAATGGAATGTATTATTAGGAGAAAAATTTTCATCTATCATTAACAGTTAACGTCAGGTTTTAGTGTCAGTCCCTCAGAATCAAAGAGCAAGGGCTTCTTTCTAGACTCATCATTTTTCACTGATGTTCAACATTCATGCAGGGAGAAATCTATCCTAGAAGAAGAAGAGACGCCCATTCCTCCAGAGAGTAGCCTGAATAGACCAAAATGCGATGTAGTGACAGGATATGTTGCATAAGGGGCGCAACATTTTTCTCCACTGGCAACAACAGCTAGCACTACCGCTGTTGCTCTTTCCACCTACACGTATAAAACCCCCAGATGATGCTGCATTCATGTCATTTGGGAGTTACCGTAAATACGAGCTTCTGACTGGGGAAAAACATTCACATCAACCTCGTAGTGGTAATTCTGAATAGGAAATATAGGAACTCTGATATCTCCCACCCAACGGTACAAATAGTAGAAGTGTTCCCTGGGGGTTATCAAAAGGCATTCTAGGAAATTTAGGAAATCACTCACTTTAGCAGAAGTAGACAAGGCAGGTTGAGGGAAAGTGGGTACAATAAAATGGTAAATTACAAAACTTCATCACAAAATACAGAGTGGAATGCATTGAACATCACAGATTGATGAAATAGAGCAGTGTAAGATAATAATATAATAATGTGCATTCCCAAGTAGGTTGGCCTCCGCTGGCCACCCGTTGACTTAGTCATTGGGATATTTTTATATATATAAAAGGCAATTCTTGGTCTGCTTCCATCCTATCTATGTTCTTACATCTTGCAGAAGAGAAATAGATCCCATGGTTTATGTTCTCAGGACTTAATCCTGCTGTCTGTCCCCAATGCACGTACTGAGATGGGTAAAAGGGCTTTTATGTATTCTGCTCCTTCTGCCTGGAATATGTTGCAAAATGACCAAAAACGTAAGGAGCTAATATTTTCATTTTCAACAGATCCAGGTACAGTATGAGACAGAACATCTAGGGACATAAAAATCAACCAAGTAGTGAATCATCTAGTAATAAACTATGTCGGTGTCCAGCCGGTGATCATCATAAGGCAAACACCCAACAATACAAACAAAAATCAATGCTATTTCTGGAAATAAAACAAAAACGTATAACTTATTTCTATTTGTTTTTCATCCTATCCTAATATAACTTACATCTGTTTGATGCTATTTACTATGATGTATACTGTGTATTTACATCATGAGGATTTATGTCTGCCTGAGTAGAAGGGTGAAGCATATTCTATGGAAAAAGGCGGTTATACTGAATTTAGGTGGTTTTACCCTCCACTATATCCCTGCCTACTGATGTGAACAACAGTGACAACCTGAGTGAGGTGAAAAGGAAGCTATTTTCCTCACCTCATCTCCCTCTGGCAGCTGACACCTCTCTGCTGGACACATAGCCATTTCTTCATCTGAGTCATCTGACTGGGAGAAATCAGAGCGGGGGGAGGAAGAGGTCGAGGCTGACCTGCGCTCCAGGTTCTTCTCTTTATTCATCTTCTGTCTCTTGTGATAGTGCTTTTTGTCCTTTCCCCTGCGCTCTGCCTCTAGACTCTCCCTCTCCAAATGCCGCTTGGCTTTCTTTTCGGAGCCATTCACAGCTTCCTTCACGCCATTGACCCCATCCTGAAAATAAAAACAACAATTACATTTTTAAACTGGCATTGCAGTGGCTTTGAAATGCCTGTCATTCTATTCACTTGGTGGCAGGTTTATTAACCTCTTTTTGTGGCAGATTTTTTCCCTGAGAGTTGTACTGCATGTGTTTGTCACAGTCTGTGGAGTCATCTTGTGGTGGCGACATGCATCCACTTGTGTGGTGGGTTGGGACCCTGTCCAGTAAAACGTGGTAGAGGTTTTGGATCTCTGGTAGAGACACCTGTAGCAGGAGCCCTTCCACCATCAGCTCCTCAAGCTCTCTACTCAAACCTGCCACAAAGAAAAATACACAGAATATAAACAATCCTATTCTACAATATGCATGATTAACAGAAAATCTTGTTTTCAACTAACCACAATATATCAACACTGCACTTAAATATGTTTCCCCATTTAGTTACTATTACAGTTATGAATAAGATGGCACTGACCCTGTAGGGGTATGCATCTCTGCTCTGTGTAAAAGACGGTCTGAGCATGGCTTGTCCTATTCCATTCTGGAGTCAAATATGGAGCCTGGATCAAAAATATCAAAAAATGAGTTTGGTTATTCAAAATGTCAACATTGATCATTTTAACGAACATACTGGTAATACCAATTTTCAAATGAACTGCTACAAAAACTGGCACAAGTCAAAGGAAATGATGAGTGACCTGGGCATTGTTGTCAGCATTGTGGCTGCCTGATGCCCAGCGGGTTAGAGTGGGTGGAGTTCCAGGTCTCTCTTCGAGCTCTGTTAGGTTACAAGAGTGTGAAATCTGCTGTGCCTGGTGCTGCCAGTTGACTGTCCTCTCAACCACATAGTGCAGCATGTCGCCCTCCGGCAGGCGCACCCGTATGCTCTGCAGGGATGCCAGCAGGGAGAGGACCTTGTTCAGGGGAGGCTTTTCAGATCGCCGGCACTGTGGACAGAGCCACGGCTGGGCTGCATGGGGGTCCGACAGATCCCTTACACACACGCTGTGGAACGCATCCCTGCAGAGTTCGCACTGCAGCATTGCTCCCATGGGCGCCTTCTGACAGACACACACCTTCAAATCCATGCAGTCTGCCGTGGGAAGGAGCTTCGACTCATTAGCTGCCCTGAGAATGGATAGAGCCTCCATCTCCCTTACCCGCAGCTCCTCCAGAGTTGCCATCTGGTGAATAAAATAGATACTCATTCAAGACACTTCCTGACAGTGTGACCTGATCGGGAACAATTCAACATGCACTGACAAAAAAAACCCAACTTACAGCAGAGGTAGTATCCTTAGTCTCTGAGAGTGCCTTCTCCACATCAGCGAGAGTGTTTAGCCTTGCTGCTTTCTTTTTGTTACTCTGAGGTGATTCTTTCGCTTTCTTGGACTTCCTCTTTGGAGACCCTAAATTTCCAACCTCACATCTTGGACATAAGACCTGTGATGAAGAAATAAAAAAAAAATTAAAAAATAAACGATTGCCAGTCACTTCCACTGGTGGGCACAGAGGGGTAAGTAAGCTGAACCCTCTCAGTGGCTTTACATTCATTACACATCAGTGGGTATTTACCTCCAGTAAAGTAAAGGGAGAGTTTTTCAGCAGGAAAGTTGTAGCTGCAGATTCTTTCCATTCCTGCACTTTTCCCACCAAAAACTCAAGCCTCTCTAAAGGCTCCAGATGTACTTGGATGGCTTGTCCTCGTAGCACCATGTCAGACAGGTTGTCCACCATAGGTATGTGACCACCAGCCTGAAAGACAGTGGGTTATTTCAACATTACAATCCTACTTGAACAAAAAAAAAAATTAAAAAATCAAAGCTCACTTAATTTAAAAATTCAATTTGAAATGTTCCTTCTGGTTGTGCCATGTCAAGTGTGTCCAAACCTGAAGATCCTCAGCTTCCTGAAGCCACTCTCTGGCTTTTCTGATGGTATCCTTCAGCAGCAGACAGTTGGGGAGGTAAGCAGGGATGCCGGACGCCTTCTCAGCAGCAGCACTTAGGGTCTCTATGGAGTGTGGAGGTCTGGTGGAGAGTAAAATATTACTGGTTTAGCTAATAAGCTCAGCCACAAACAACTGCACCAGCTTATGGTTAATTATCTATGAAAATAAGTGTCATAATAGTTTGTACACAGACAGTTTGTCCTCACAATAAACTTTTTAAGATTTCTTTTGCACCCATGCAACACCATAAATTGAAAATATCCAGTGCTAAAAACGTGTCTTCTCTCTGATGAAGGTTTGTTAGGACAATTATTATTCCCTACACATTGTTATACCCTACACTTTGAAAACAAAGAGCCTAGCTGAGTGCCACAATATCTGAGGAACCGCAACTACTGTGATATGGAATTCAAGTTCAAAGTCATGTCAAGTGTCAAACATAGTGGGGAATTGCTATCACTATCTTCATTTTTATTTTTATTTTTTTAAAATTCTAAGCAACTGTAAACCAAGCATGGTAAAGGAAGAACAATGTTCATTACAGTTTTGGAAGATGCAGAAAATAAAGACCTGACTCAAGTTAGTTCATTTGATATGGAGAGCACAGATGCACATTCCTGATAGCCATGCCATTAAAAGCCTTTGGGTAGCGTTTGTGACAGTGATTACTGAAAAGCAACAAGTACCAATGGAATGAGGTCAGAACTAGATATGAGTGCTCACTTTTTGTTGATCTTGTTGAATATTCTAGCAGCAGCATTTTGCACTAGCTGTAATTAAAATGAAGCAAAATCAGGGGCACTGACGTAATACTACATTAGTCAGTTATAATCAGTGCAAGTACTTGGACAAAAGGTTCAAGCTCCCTCTGGTAAACTGAAATAGCACCACCCCTGTTTGGTAGTTAAACACCAAGTAGCAAAACAAAATGTTTTCACTTTGAACCTACCATAAACAGAGCATGGTAACCCTTCACAGTTTCCATTTCTAAACCTTGTGAGTGTCTTTTCCATTCAATTGCTTAGATACTGCATCTTAATGTGGACCGCTCATTGCTGCCGTTACCTGGCTTTGAGGAGACTGCTCGCCTTATCCTCCCAGTGCTCAGACACAGTGAGCATCTCCTGAAGGTGAGCCATGGCTTTCTCCACAGATGGATGAGGGGCCAGTCCAACTCCCTGGTCAATGAGCCTCCTCATGGTCTCCAGGGTCAAGGTGGCAGGCTGGGTGCTGGCCTGCTGCACCCCCTCCAGCCAGCGTGCCTGTTCCAGCCTCACTCTCAGACGAGGCAACTCGGGCAGCTCCACGTCAAAGTCAAAGCTGACATCTAGCAGGCTCTGGATCTCAGCAACGCCGGGAACTTCATCCGCCAGGACCTTCTCACTGTGCTGCTGGAAGTCTTCGATGCGATTCAAGAGTTCCTAAAGACAGACGTTGAGAAACATTGAAACCAAATGTACAGGTTTTCAAAACAAATGCTATTGCATATCTGATTAATGTCATAACATCATGTGGTTGTGTGCGTTTCTCTGCCTCCGCCTACCTTTAACAAGGGGGCTTGAGTGAGACTGCAGGGAAGGTTATAAAGCTGTCTCACAAATGAACTCAGCTCCTCTACAGACAGCTGGCTCTGTGATTTCCCGCTACCACACCGATACCTATGGGAGAGAGTCAAAAGAATGAAAAATGTAAACGGTATTAATGCCATAACACTGCAATACTATTTCCTATACACATAGACACCTATCTGACTGCACGGTGGAGTGTTTGTACTCTACCTGGTCTGCCTTTTGCCATTCAATAGCTGTTGTGCCACCGAGGAGCACTTCTCTGCATCCTGTGTGACTAGACGTAGCCGACGCAGGAGGTCGTTGTCAGGGAACATCTTGGAGTCTGATTCAGCAATAAGGGAGCGGAAGACTGCCAGGCCTGAGGAGAGAACACCTGGTTGATCATACAGGGATATCACAGGCTGTCTAGACCCAAGTTATGAGGGCTGGTTCACCACTAAATGTAGCATTCACAGCTGAAATAACATGGCAGAGTACTGAACAACCAGTGTGTTGGTGCCTATAGTTTCTTAAGTCACTTTCTCCCATGGAGACTATAATTTTATGTGCCCTAAGATTCGGTTAATCCTTCATTTTCTCATTCACTCTTGCTCCTCACCTTTCTTCTTTTCCAGTTTAGCCTCGAGTGTCTGTGACACACGAGAAGCCCACTCATCATACAATTGAGCTCGCTGTGCCACAGCGTTCATCATGGGGAAGAGGTCGTCCAGTGTAAATCTGTAACTGCATGAGGAAGAAAAACACTGACATTACGGGCAGCACAGTGGTACTCTCACGTCACCAGAATCTTGTCTTCAGATGTGAAATACTTTTCTACAGACATATTCAATGCAGTCATAATTCTCATAGTGACCCTGTACTCTGACCTCTGGGATTAAAGCAATCTACCTCTAAATCAGCTCCAGAAGGACTTACTTCAGTGTGTAGTTGGAGATAGGGCAGGGGCAGAGGTCATTGATGTGGTGCAGACAGACCAGTACCCCTGGGCTACAGGGACATGTAATGGCAGACAGGTAGCAGGTGGTCCTGCACTTAGCACACTGCCGCTCATCATCCTGGAGGTGATCGTATTTTGCCTCCTTGCAATCTGACACTCCCTAAGGGAGCAAGACAATAGCAACTGAGTTTAAAACAAAATCCTGGAAGATAGGACGTAGTGACTCTGTTTGCTTGAGTGAACATGGTGAACAGGTGATAATCATTATTGCACCCAACATAAGGACTTTTATTATTTATTTATAATTTATAATATGAGGATGGCCTTACCATTTTCTTGATTTTCTCCCTTAGTTCCTGCTCATCTCGAAGCATGATGGCCATGTCCTTTTGGACAGCTGATGCCAGGACCACATCGAGTTTGTCTGCTTTAGAGGCCATGTTGCACACCATCTCGTCATGGGAGAAGACATTGTAGCGGTGCAGCAGACGATAGTGGTCAACACACTGCCTGCCGAGGGGCATCTAGTATAGTAGAATGGACAAATGCTGGGTTTAAGAGACAGTCCACTTCATGTCAGATTTACACAGACTACAGTTTCACACAGATTGGCTGATGTTGGAAGCTGTTGTTCATTTAAATGTTAATGCTGAAAATCACCACTCATCCCGGTACTTATGTGTCACTTAGCAACCACTTTGTGTAGCTGCTGCTCAAGAACTGTATTGGTTGGCATAACATTTAATTGGTATTATTTAATTATTAATTAAATATAAAAGATTTATTGAAAATGTGTGCTTTCTTTTATGATACAATGGTGTGTTACTGCCATTTTATAAAAGGAATGAGCCACTTGACACAGTGCTTTACAGTGATTTTAGAATAGTTAAGAGGTGTTGTTCGGAACAACACAAATTGTTGTGATATACCAAGAGGAACATACCCAGTCCACAGTGCAGAAGTTGACTGCCTCAGCAAAGTTGAAGCCCTGATTGAAGCCACTGTGGTAGGCTCTGGGAAAGGTGATGACAAACTCACCAGCACACTGGTTTGTTCTGTAAATCTAAAGGGCAGGGGGAGACAAAATAAAGATTCAACTCCTCATTTCTGATTATATGAGCAAACACTACAGAATGGAGAGAAGCAGTATATGGGAAAGCGACTAAATAAAAACCTACTGGAACTCCGTGGGCCATCAGGGTGTTGGGGTTCATGATAGTGACCAGCTGGTGGAGGAGGTCAGGCTGGGACTCAAACAGCTCTGGTGCAAGTTTCTTCATCACCTCCTCCAGCTGTTCTGCTGCAAAACCAGGAGCGCCGTACCATGTTTTGGGTTCCCCCCTTGTAGTGAATAAGAAAACCAAGAGGTCATGTGTTTACCAACACAAGTTTGAGCCAATAATGCCTCTGCTCTGGTCAAGAAAAACTAAAAAGCTATTTGAGTTTTAGTATCTATATGTCAAAGTACCAGTGCAGGTAGTTGATGGAGTAGCTCCAGTGGTCCTCGATGTGCCAGCAGAACGAGGAGAAGCACATGCCAACATAGAGCCATGGCAGGGTCATTCCACAGATGTCAGCTGTGATATGAGTCAGTACAGAGGGGCTCATCATCGCCATGTTGTTAAGGTTCCAGCCACAATTTAGGTACTTCTGCAAGAGAGAGAAACAGTCTTGGCTCAATCACACAGGAATTATTGTGTATTTTATCACTTATATTTTCATTAGACTAAATCTGTCTAATATCATAAAATTACATGATTGCCACAATAGTTTTGTGTTTTGTGTTGTGTTTGTGTAGTATTTCAGGAGTATATTAATTTACCTCATCTGCTGGGGAAACCTTAAATCTTCCATTATGAATGGGGAATCCACTCCCAAACTCCTTCGAGGCAATATCTGCTCCATATTCAACAGTAACATCCTCCTCGATGGCTCCCACCAAGCGCCAGAACTCTTTCTCCACTAGCTCTGTTGGTACCATCTGCAACAAATACATAATAAAAATTAAAAATATTTGCAGTAACAGAGGCTGAAAAAATCCCTTTGAAACATTTTCTACTTACATGAACTGGCATGTTGAAGTAATCAGACTTGAATGCGTCAGCCATTTGCCCAAATGCACGCAAGGAATAGTCTCGGTATGCCTGCTCGAAGCCGAATGCCTCTTGAGGTTTGCAGCATTCCTACTCATAAGATAAAAAAAAAATGGGTTGAACAAGTATGCTAAATATCCTCTGTAGCCATTGAATATCTTTCAACATATAAACTCTCTTTTAGCAGCAGCGGCACTTTGTTTTCATCCACTTTGTCATTCCCAGGGGCTTTATAGAGTTTTAATGAAGAGCGATTGTGCAATAAGGTAGCCAGCTTCTTAATCTCACCTGAGTCAGACACTTGGGGCACCTCCAGTCTCCTTTAGGGACATCATGGAGAGGGGGTATCAGGCAGAAGGTGTGGTAGCTGTCATCACAGCCGTCACACAGCAACAGACGGTCCTCGTCAGCCCCGCTGCCACACACCAGACACACAACCAGGTCTACCTGGAGAACAAGGGAGTGTTTTTTAAAGAATCTGTTTCAGAGGCATGATTACTGACAAAAGTGACTTCTAGATACAAATGAAAATGGATAGACAAAGATAACATCTTTAACACCATCACAGTAACATAGTTGAATCTAAGTGATTAAAACTGAGCTTGGACTTGAACTTGGACGATGCACTAAATAAGCTAAGGTCAATAGGTAGTTGGAATTTGTAGTCCTGTACAGATACTTCTCCCACCCAAAGAGTGGATAAAAGCGGTTTGTACTTACTGGGCTCGGAGGTACTAGAGGGATGTTTTTCTTGTATCGTGACTTGATCTTGTCAGTTTCAATCACTGGGTCCTTACTCTCTACGGGTTCCTGTTTCACTGGAATAGGAATCTCTTTTTCTGTAAGGCAACAGGAACTTGGGCATTAGCAAGCACAATTCTTTTAAAGTTTTATCATGACCATCATAAGTGTGGTCTGTGTAGTAGGTCTGTGTATAATCGAAAACTCCAACTCTTAAATATCGTTCTTTGGATGGGGTGAGTCAAAGTTGTGTAACATGTTGAGCCTTACCTGGTTCTGGCTTGGCAACAAAAGACCCCATCCTCCTCCTCAGGTTAGGCCTGCTTTCACACGACTCACCTGGCTCAGTTTTCACACAGACAGACTACAACAAAAGTGAAAGTGCAAAACAACAACCATGAAATCACAACATGTGGGAAAACACACAAACATTTACTGAATATTAACCCCATTAATACTTTTAACATTTCAGTTTCAGAAGCACAGATGGACAGAGTAAAGTACAGGTGTGAAATATTATTTTAAAAGGAAGGATTTATGACAAGTATGTGCGCGTTTGAGGCTCCGTTCAAGAACACGTACCTCAGATTTCATGCGCTTGGCTCTGCGGGCATTGGGGCAAGTTTCGGACGGCTGGGCAAACGGTCTCTGGGCCAGGTCGTGGGGCCTGTACTCCTTGGTGTCCGTGCTTTCCCCTGGCAGGGCTGGTTTCTGGACACAATGAAAGACACAGAAGCCACAAATTGTATGGTAGTTATAACCACAGTTGCCTGGTTTATAAAAGAAAAAGTGCGTATGCCTTACTGGAAATGTTTGCATGCTCTACTGCAGAGGATGATTAAGACGCAGATGGAATGTTAGTTATATCTTAAAATCTGAAAAATACTTCACCACCAACAGAGCATTGGTTTCAGTGTCTACGATAGTAAATGTGAGCATTTAAGGGATCTACATATAAAAAGTAGTTATTACTTTAGTCTGCCAGTAGTAATTAAATACATTTAAACCAGAACTTGTTTGTAATTAGACATTAATGTGTGACAATCGCCAACTACTATACTTTTCTTGAGATGACTGAGGCACATACTGTATACTGTTGTCATTTTAAACAGGTTTTCACCAATACAGTAATTGACATTACTCAAGCTTCTAGGTAAACAGCCAGAGAGAGACGGGGCCAGGAGTGAAGCGGTTAGTTACGTCACCCCAGACAGGGAGCATGCCAAATCAGAAGACAGACAGATGCAGGCTGACGCAGTAGCGTACAGATAAAGAAGGTCTATTGACCAGAAAGAGTTTAGTTTAGTTTGCAGTTTAATTTATTTCTGTATTGCTTGAAAAGGTCCAAAGTGCTGGGCAATCCAAAACAGAAAACTCTATTGCAATATTTGAACTGATTAATAATTATCTACTATTTACTAATTATCATAGTCACAACCATTCTGTTGCACATTTGTGGCAAGATACACACATGTACATTGACTTTGGTGTTTGATGCAATCCATTTGTTGCAAATATATAATCCAATGTGTTTTGGTTTGTTAATAAAAGAAAAGTTAAATTCACACTGTAATAGGTGAATTAACAAATATTGCAACAACAATTACCTGACAATATAATGCCCAGCCCTATATGAACATTGAATTTGTTAATTATGAGGCCTTCTGGCTTCTTAACTATGGCACAAACATACCTTTTCATATTCAGGATCAACCTCCAAATGCATTAGTTTGGAAGCTGGCTCTGGTGCCTGAGGCAAGAGAGAGCTTGGGTAGTTTTAAACAATTTAGAGTGAGCTGTTTAAGAGGTCACACAGTACCAATTCACTCTCCTTGGATGAGCTCTCTTGCAAGATGTTATGGAATTTTTGCAGTTAAATCTTGACTTGACACCAGATGATAAATTTGCACTCCATATATTAGTCAAATGACAAAATGATCATCTTCAAAGAAACACAACCAAGGTTATCATGGAGCCCGATTTGTTACTTATAAAGAAACCTAATGTAAATCATTTTCTGTCTATCACAGAGCATGCATATTCAGCACCCCTTTACTGCTTACACTGATCTTAACTCTGTCTTGTTGCCACTATCCATATCCCCCTAAAAAATTTCGACAATCAACTGCTTGACAGGGATAGTGGCCTACTGTTCAAAATTAATCACAAATGTTGTCAGTTGTAAATAATTGTATGGCTAAGGTCTATTCAGCCGACACCTACAGATGAGCCATCCATTGTTGTATCTGAGACAGCTCCACTTTGGGTACATTGTCAGGCACAGGGCATATTGACACATTGAAGCATGTGTCCAACTCACCATGAGGTTTGCTCCATTCTGAAAAAGATTGTAGGGATAGAGGAATTTCTCGTAATGTGCTCGCAGGTGTGAGCCTACAGCCTTGCCAGGGGCAAAGCCCATTTGTAGTGCAATCTTGGTCCATCGCCTGTCCCGACAGACGATATCAAATCCACCTTCATCTGCTACCAGCTGAAACAAAAGGTTGGCTCAAAGTTACATTAGTGACATGTGTTGTTCAATGCAGTTTTTAACATAAATCTAAATAATAAGTAGTACTGAATTTGAAAATCAACCTTATTTAGTTTATATAAATCCAAAATCTTCCTCTCCACATGAGGAATCTTCAGGGGACACCCCTGCAAATCCCAAAATTTGGCAATCTGGTCCAAAAAGTTAAGCTTGACTCTGGTCTGTGCCTGGAAAAAGGAACATGACAATAGTCACCACCACAGAAATTAGATTTAAGACACTCATAGAGGGTACATGATCTCCTGACTCAAGACTTGATGAAGAAAAGACGCACAATAATGCATAATTTATGACCAGCTCTTATGCTAAACCAAACAGATTCATTTTTATCCAAACATCTGGGGGTGGTGTGTGTGCCATTGTTAAATATAATATTTTAAACAATTTTCCCTTTATTTATTTGAGTCTGCATTTTGTGAAACTGAAGCCTTGTCATTTTCATTCTAAAATAGCAGCTGGTCCTTTGTTAGGCAATATTATCACAAGCAAATAATAGCGTAACTGTTCTTTGTTCGGCGACAGTAATAATCAATATAACCTACATAGCAATTATCTTTACAAGGTAACAGCACAACATTAATTTGTATAATGCTGCAACACAGATATGAATAGTATGGTAAAAAAAAAAAAGACCTTCATTTCTAGATCAGCAAAGATAAACATTGGCATAATTAAATAACCAAACTTACCTCCAGTTCATTGAGCCTCTGGATACGAGGAACAAAGTGAAGTCTGTCAACATCACAAGCAAATGGAGGTTGCCAACCCTAAACAGCCACAAAAATAGCTTTTAAGCTACATAATAGTACATGAAGGTCATCATAACATGTACCCTAAACAGTTGTAGTGGACAGTTTTTATGATTTCAATTTTATTTGTATTTTCCTTTCAAGACGCTCCATTTCAGTGTAATACAGCTTAGGCCATGTTGTTCACAAAGCATGGGCCCACAACTAGCAAAATCGCCGCTTAACACATAGTGACTGAACCAAAAGTAGGCCTAAAACTGAAACTAGACTGATAAACATGGCATAGGACTACACACTAACAGATCTGATTTTTAGATTGAGGTTAAAAATGATTCTGGGAGAAAAGCAGGCTTAGTGATATTAATAGAATATAGGGATCCTTTTCAGCAACAATTCACAACACCGTTCAATATTTATGTGCCTTTATTAAAAACAACCTATCTTCTGTGATGACAATATCCCATCATGTAAGGAGAGATCCAAGTTCTTGTTGTAACTCACTAGCCAACATCCCCCACTGACACACAAAATGGCCAGATGGAACACTCACTCACAGCCCAGCTTACCACAAAGCCAACATGGAGGACAACACCCTAACACAGGCTGAGACATGGAGATGACTAACAGTGGGTGATCTTCAAGAAAGTTGGGCTAAATTACAATAATGTGTCACATAATTATAATTGATTGCAAGATGACAGTTTGAGGCATAACTTCAAAAGTCATAACTTGTTATATAACAAAAATAGTGGTTCATGTAGTTAGGGGTTAGACAATATAGTTCTTGTCCCACCATGAGGCACTTTCCTTGACAGTTAACCATGACATTTTTTAAATTTTAGTCTGGCACACAAAAGAACAAAAAAATACAAACACTGGCCATTCATTAAGAACTACCAGCTGGCCAAGAGATGATGGATCACACACTTGAGTACATTGATGACTGACTCAACTGCATCATGATGCTCTTGACCAAATAATGTACGGTAACTGTACAGTTTTCAGGAATTATAAGGCAAAACGGACAATTAACGTTAACGTTATTTCACCGTTTAGTTTGTGATCACATCACTATCATATTCTATGCAGTCGAATGGCTTCCGCATAGCCAACTGTGTCAATGCCGTGTGCTAAATTATGACAGGTTGGTGAGCTACTAGCTAACGTTAGCCTGCTAGCTAGCTGGCCAGCCTCAATGACCTGACCGAAGCTTTGTTGACACATTGCTAGCCACAACAACACTCCAATTTCAAGACATTACTGTCTCTATGTTGCCGCTGTCAAGCTGCAACTCGGCTAAAACGTAAAGGTGAGCACGAAATGAGCATGAAGGGTAGCTAGCAACACAAAGAATCAGCATAGCCTTAAATCCGCCATGTTGAAAAGTCCCTTTAAATCCCATAGCGCTTGCTTGTGCGTGATCCATCTTCAGCTATGGTCTTATAGTTAGACGTGCTTAACTAATTCATCATCCGCGTGTAATGTTTTATCATCTTTTACCATACTCACTGGGGGCGGGCGGACTTTACAAATGCCAGTCTTTTCGGCGATTGGACGGATCTTATTGATAAAAGCAAAAGGATCTCCAAATTCTTCCCAGCTGGGCTCGAAGACTGGGCACTCCGGAGGCGGCTTGAACTCGTCCAGCCGAGGTTGGGTCATCGTTTTGGACCGACCTTGTAGCTCAGACAGGACAAGTCGCAGCAAAGTGTCGCCGTGTTATGATTTTCTTGGGGGTCTATTCCGTTTTCACCGTTAGACTCGCTGGTACTCAGTCGACATCAACACGAGAAGCAGCTTACACACATACACACACATCCACACATCCACGCACAGTGAAGCGAATGTTCCAAGGCAGTGAGCACGTCCGCTCAAAAAAATAGATACCAAATAGTTTCTATAGCGTTTGTGTAATTTGTCAATATTTCATAATAGTTCGTGTAAAACAGAATTCAGAATAAATAAGTGGATCTACATATGGAGTGAATATTTGTCAGTGCTTTGGTATAATACATCGTTCATTAATAGTCACAGAATTACACTCTTATAAATTCAGATTAAGACATATTATCACATTTTCATTTTGAATCTTTCATAACTACAATTTTTTATAACTACACAATATCAGCCTTTTGTAATGGGAAATTGAGAATATGCCTGTAGTTTATCATCCTAAAGATGAGAAATAGGGCTTCCATGGAAACTGTAAATTAGACATGGTGTATCCAAGGGGTTTAATGTGCATTATGCTCTATTAAAAGACATTGATAAGGCCTATAACAGGCTGATAAATAACTCATTAGGCCGATTCAATTCTACTGAAGAGCTCAGTTGGTCTTGGCAATAGTTTTTATGATCCTAAACAGCAGCCAAAATTCAAACATTCAAATGTTACGAACTGAATTTAAAATAGACCTAGTCTAAGGTAAGCTTTACATACCAAATATAACGACCATTTATTTCTCAAATCATGCAAAACTGGGCTACATTAGAAATGTCTAATTTAATATTTGAACTGCAACATACTGTGTATTGTATCTAATTGGGGAAGTTACTTCGATAAGTTCACGAAACGTTTGTTAATAAATTATTCACTGTCTATAAAACAACTCTCCTTGGTAGCCTATGTAGCCTTTCTTGTGTTTACACTTGCGCGGATGGATATTTTCAGGTGACACCTTCACGGCTACCGGGACTTATTGTTTAAATAGCCAACACGGACAATTTGATTGGCTGTTTCTCATAAAGGTTTTATAACACTTGCTGCTGCACAATCAGAAACTCTTGCCAACTGTGTTCCAGTGAAAAAACTTGGCCACTGTCAACTGTCAACTGTCAACTTAGTTTACCCTCCTATTGATCTAAGGGATCCACTGTACTCAACTTTTCAGGCTGACAAAAATCTTAATGATGCAAATTCCTAGTATATATCATAATAAGTAGCATCAAACTCATGTAGGTTATATCAAGATAGGATCTTTTAAGGAAATAAACATAAATAAATGCTTTTCTGAAAGTAGAATTGAATTCTGTTTGTAGAGGTGGTTGTTTGCTTTATGATGATCAGGAAGTCTTGGTTAATCCACCTTGGCATAACATCACTGGTCATATTAGTTTTGGTCTCTACATGGATGATTCCTGATTCCTAAGTCTGTCCTCAGATAAGATCGGGACCTGTCCTTTTCCTTAGTTACTAAAGAATCAGAATCAGAATCATAAACAGGTTTAAAAATATGTTTTCCACATACAAGGAATTTGTCTTAATACATAATTAGCTATTAATTAAGTGAAGTTCCCTTACTTACTCTGGTGGCTACTGATTATAAAAATTAAGTCAAGGAGATACATAAGACACATACTAACCTTTTAACTTGTAACTCCTTATATTCTGGAATTTTTCATTTGACCTAGTTATTTTAAATAGGCTATTATGGTTCGTTTTTTGCATGCCTGTGATTCCTATCAAGTCCCACACAAAATATGCCAGCACAAGCTTTATTCAGCAGCCCAAAATTCAGATGCAATATAGTTTGTCTCTTGAATTTGAAATTGACATAATACAAACACCGCAATTAGTGAGAAATTAAATTTTGTTTTCTTGAGCTTACAAGTCACAAAATATTATTCTGAATGGTTACAACTCAATACAAGATAAGACAACTGCTGTGTAGCCCCCATAACCCCAGGCCTCAAGGTTCAGTATTCTTGGCCCTCATCATCATCTTCAGAATCAGGGCTCATTTTACCCAACTCCTCATAATCCTTCTCAAGACAGGCCAAGTCCTCTCTGGCCTCGGCAAACTCTCCCTCCTCCATGCCTTCACCCACATACCAGTGGACAAAAGCACGCTTAGCGTACATCAGGTCAAACTTGTGGTCAAGACGAGACCAGGCCTCAGCAATTGCAGTGGTGTTGCTCAGCATGCACACAGCCCTCTGGACCTTGGCCAGGTCACCGCCAGGAACTGCAGTTGGAGGCTGATAATTAATGCCTACCTGTTGAGACAAAGTTGGAGAGAAATAATCAAAGAAAACGATGCGTATTGACGTGCATCAGTTACAACTCTAATCAAGATTCTCAGTTCATAATATTTCTCACCTTGAAACCAGTAGGGCACCAATCAACAAACTGAATGGAGCGTCTGGTCTTTATATTTGCAATGGCAGCATTTACATCCTTAGGGACAACGTCACCTCGGTACAGCATACAGCAAGCCATGTACTTGCCATGACGAGGATCACACTTGACCATCTGATTGGTTGGCTCAAAGCAAGCACTTGTGATCTCAGAGACAGTCAGTTGCTCGTGGTAAGCTTTCTCAGCAGAGATGATGGGCGAGTAGGTAACCAGTGGGAAGTGGATACGGGGAAATGGGACCAAGTTGGTCTGGAACTCCATCAGATCAACATTGAGGGCACCATCGAAACGCAGGGAGGCTGTGATGGAGGAAACAATTTGACCAATTAATCTGTTGAGGTTGGTGTAGCTAGGACTCTCTATGTCCATGTTACGACGACATATGTCATAGATGGCCTCGTTGTCCACCATGAAGGCACAGTCGGAGTGCTCTAGGGTGGTGTGGGTGGTCAGGATGGAGTTGTAGGGCTCCACCACAGCGGTGGACACCTGGGGAGCTGGGTAGATGGCGAACTCCAACTTGGATTTCTTGCCATAGTCAACAGACAGGCGCTCCATCAACAGAGAGGTGAAGCCAGAGCCGGTCCCCCCTCCAAAGCTGTGAAAGACGAGGAATCCTTGCAGGCCTGTGCATTGGTCAGTCTGAGGAGAAGAAAAAGAGTATGCAGTCTAGTGGCAAAAATACAAACAAATATGATGTGGGATCTGCTAATGTTTTTTTTCTGTGTTATTGGCTGCAGTTTTCTAACTGTTCAAAATTAATGAGTCAGAGACAAAAGCTTGAATTCCAGTGGTAACTACAGTACAGATTCCTGGCCAGCAAATGTCAGAGGTTTACTGTTCTAGCGTTTATACAGATTCATAATAAAAAGTTAATCGGTTCTACAGATGTATGGCATTTGCTTTAAGCTCCTCTAAAAAGACTGTAATTATAGCAAGGGCATCATTATTCTCATCATTTTTATATTTACAAATCTCAATTTGGCAGTATTAAAGAAGAACACCACAATTAAAATTACATTGGCAACCTCTTCTCTCTCACTTCTGATTTTGGGAGACAGTATAGTGAATGTTCATTAATACTAACTTAACTGTCCTGGATGAGAAAATCATATTTGAATACTGAAATCCACTCGTATTCCCTTTAAAAGGTAGCAGTAAACAGTATGTCAGGTTCTATCAGGCATCATAATTATTATACTACTACTGACCATTTTACGGACACGCTCCAAGACCCCATCGATGATTTCTTTCCCAACAGTGTAATGGCCACGAGCATAGTTGTTGGCTGCATCTTCCTTTCCAGAGATCAGCTGCTCGGGGTGGAAAAGCTCCCTGTACTTTCCAACCCTTACTTCATCTGAAAAGAGAGATGCTTTCAATGAAGACATTCAGATCAATTGGATAGACGCATATGTCTGCCACCAAAATGAGGCACACGTCCACATGTGTGCCTCACTTTACCCAGATAAAATCCATTCAATTTTCAACTCAAATGCTTACCACTGACATAAATGGGCTTTTGTAAATGCTACTTGGCGTCATTCTCACTGGATAAAAGGCTAAAGGATTCATCACTGCCATCACTGAACTTGTTGCTTGGATACCCATGTTCCCTTCAGTACAGTTTCCAGCATGCATTGTCAGTGAACAATCCTATAGGAATCATGTGAATGGAGATGCACTCACAGTAGACGGGGGCGACCACATATGATACAATGATATAGGACAAAGTATAATGAGAAAAAGAGATAAAGAGGGTAAAATACAAACACATATAGAGGGCTGCTTACCAACCACTGTGGGCTCTAGGTCTACATATATAGCTCTTGGAACATGGCGTCCAGAGCTCCCGGTATTGAAAAAAGTGTTGAACGGATCCTGGCGGGAGTTTGGTACAACAGGACCATCCAGAAACACACCATCAGGCCCAACGCCATGCTCCAGGCAGAAGAGCTCCCAGCAGGCATTTCCTGTCTGGACACCTGCCTGGCCTACGTGGATGGAGATGCACTCTCTCTGAAGAAAAAGAAAATTCATTAAAATATGTCATTTTTGATGGCTGTTAGAAAATTCCACATACTAAAGGCACCAAGCAGACAGTAAAACATCCGTCATAGCTGTGGTTCTCAACATCACACTTGTGACTCCCAAGTCAAGCAATGCCTAATGGTGACTTTTCGTGCAAGTATAAACCCCAGGATGATTCATTTTGGAGTCAAATGAGGATTATTTTCTCTTTTTATGCTCTTTTACTTGATTAAGTATTGGAAAAAGCATCAAGACGGCAAATATTCAGTATTTCAAAAGAAAAATTAATTCATCACAAAGGCTACAAACCGGCTAATAAATTTTTATATTGGAAACATTTTTTCTCGCATTCCATGAATCATCTTCCACCCCTGCAGGATCCTGACCCCCCAGGTTGAGGACCGACTGCTTTATAGGATCTTTGGCATCTGTTCCATCTTTTGACATTGCTGCAGAGATGAAGGTCACAGATGATTTATAGAGACAGGGGACTGATGTAATTAAGCTGAAGATTGCTCTAGATGCAATGCAAAATGACATATTGTCTATTGTAATTGTGACCTCCTGTAAACCTGAAATGTCACGCGTAAACAATATCAGAAACAGGATAAGCCAGCATAATCTAGTGTTGCATTTCCCAAGAGTTTGCAGTCATGTTTCAACATGTTGAGTATTTCAGCTTTTGTCTTCCAAACGGGAACTTCCCCCAAAATGATTTTCTGCTGTTGAGTGATATTTGTCAGATGTCAACACTTTATAATAAGAACACACCTTATAATATGAACATTAGACATAAGACAACCAAGAATCACAATGGTCACACACAAACTAAATACTAATCAAGGTCAGGTTTATTCTAGGGAGACAGTCTTCCCAAAACTGCCTCTCTGTGCTCATGAAGTTCACAAAACAATCAAGAATAACTTTGAATATAGACTCTAACACAAGGGGACATATGTAGCTTAATAGAATGTAATCTTCAAAACCTTAAAAAAGTTGCTGGTCTACATGTCAGTCAGTCAGTCACATCTGTTATCCTAAATAAAATACACCTATAGTGACGAACTTCTCCCCCAGGGTTAAAACAAATCCTATAGTCAGATTCATGTCGCATAGCTTTACCCTGACAGACAATACGTCGTATAGTTTTTTGAACAGATATGAACACTTTGAATACTTCGCCTTTAAAACTTCTAAAAAAGAAGAAAAAAAGAAAAGAGGTTGCAGTTGGAAGAGCAGCAACAGACATTCCTCCTGTAGAAACTGTAGAGATTCCTTCATTTCAACTAATTCAGATTTAAAAAGTTATTACGATCTTACCATGTCGCTCCAGATGTTTGGGTGTTGGTGGAACTTGATGGACCGCCAAAAGGCTTGAGTATAAATTGTTGGTGTGCAGTGTGGACCGGGACGGGTAACGTGTCTCCGCCAGCACAGCTCCTAACTGCTCAGCCCGCTGTGCCAAGGGCCCTTTATAGCTTCTGGTCCGGCCCGCGGCGCACCAGGAGGGTTTAGGTTACTATAACTGACTATAACTAGACTATAACTAAACGGGGAAAACATTTTAGTCAACTGAAACAAAATAAACACGGGAGTGTATGAAACTGTATCTATAATTGCTCCTAAATAAATACAATAATATGTCTCCTAAATAAAAAAAAAAATCAAATATTATATTCAGCTCGTTTTTCGGGCAAAGCCAATTTAAGAGTGGAGTACAGAAGAGAACTAAAGGAGCATCTACTAACATTTACACTGATGGATTATTTAGTTGGGTTATGTTTAGTTGTAGGTGTATGTTATGTATCTTCATGTTATTTCATCCAATATAAAAATGAATTCACGTAAGTTAGTCTCTTGAATCTGGAGGGCTTGGTCTTATGAATAACAAGTCCCTCCCTAACAAGTGAGCCAAGAGACAAACCCTGCTGTTCTTGAGTGGTTCTTCACACTGTCCATTATACTTCTTTAAAGGACACCTTGTCAATGTCAACAGCGATGCACAATGTGATTTCCGGAGTTAACTCAAGACTCCAGCTATGAGAGTAGAGAGTAGAGTTGACTTCAACGTTTGAAATAGATGTAAATTATCCCTTTTGGTGGCAGAGCTGCTGCTGACTCAGCTGTTGATGCGGGGGGAGAACCAACAGCATTTTGTTTCACTGCATCACTAAAATGGTGTTGAAAGACTTGAGAGACTTAACGAAGATAAAATGTATCAATGCTCATGTTTATTCACATCCCAAGCAACAGTGACTTCAGGACTTGGTGACCTACATGTACATGTCCAAATAAATAGGCTGAGGACAATCACATGCACCTTATACTGATTAATTTGCTTTTTTTCCCCCACTTTTGAGATTTTAATAATCACATAAGAGGGACAAAATAAGCAAAGAGCTATGGTACAACTCAGTCTGTCATTTCCTAAAACATATTAACCTCTAAATATATTTTCTATTTTTAGAGCAATAACAAGTAGTAAACCATTTGTATTTGAATCTAAAAGCACTTTATACAGAAAAAATTACAAAAAGTGTTTGAATTACTGACCCATTAATGTCTGCCAACTCTAAATGATTATACTTGATAACAAGCTTATGTAACAATCACAGTCAAAATGGGAGGCAACAAGGATGTTCTCTGTTAGATGTAGGCCGAGGGCATAAGGCATATAGCAGCAACTGGAGTCTAAATCTGCTCCATCTTTCCATTTTTCCCAACAAGTAGAAATATATTGCACTTTGAAGACAAACTGAAAAAATAATCTCACAGGTAACGACAGCAACAAGTACCACCAAAGAGAGTCATGCAAGTGGTGATGGGTTTCTTGTAGGCCTCTTGTAGGAGAAGCAGTCTACCATGGCGAGGCTGAATCTCTGTTGTGCAGTCCAAGTTGCAACGGTTTCAACGTCCAGTAGAGAAAGCAGCCCAAACAGCTGCAACCAATAGCTTTTTGGGTGTACCTATTTGTATACTGGCCACACATCTCCCTTTGTGGCTCCATGTTAGTGGCATTTTAACAAAGTCTAGCTGCCTGTGTTCCTCAACACTTGTCTTAAGGTTCTCGTTCACTTTTCTCGTAGAACACACACTCCTGCGTCACAGCGCTGTGTGGCCATGGAGGTGACAACCTCCCAGGTGTCGATAACTGGGTCGTAACACTCAATACTGCTGAGTAGAGAGTTCCCATCATATCTACAAAGAGACAGACAGAGAGGTTGTGAAACAAAAGGGGAGAGAGATCTTAGTTGCATCACAACTCAACCATAAATGACTGCTTTAAAGATTATAACAATAAAAGCAGAACTATGATTTGCCAATTCATTTTTCAATGTTAAATCCTGGTGATTAGCACACACTGACTTACCCAGCTATGGCATAGAGACGTCCTCGGAGCACAGTTGCTCCTACATAACAACGAGGAGTCGTCATACTGGCTACGGTGGTCCAATAGTCTGTTCTGATGTTATACACCTCCACAGAGTCGAGGTGTGAAACTCCATCAAAGCCTCCCACCACATAGATGTGGTCATTCAGCAAGGCTACACCAGCCCCTGAAACAGTATAAACGCCTCTCAGATAAACAGGACCAACAAACTGCACACAACAAGCTACCTTTTAAGCTCCGCTCCTCTCCGTTATTGTACCCTGGAAAACCTACCTGACCTCTTGGTGGCCATTGGTGTAACACTTGTCCAGTGCCCTGTGTGTGGATCATACCGCTCCACTGAATTCAGGATATTTAATCCATCGTAGCCACCTGTTCATAAACAACAGATTTTTAAAGGGAAATGGTCGAACTACCATATTTTCTAAATTTGAATCAGTGTGTCAAAGCTAACAGCCCCAGATGTCAGATTTCTGTCCCTACCAAGACAATAGATAAGTCCACTGGCCACCACCAACCCAGCTCCCTCTCTGGCTGTCTGCATGTCTCCTAGCATGCTCCACTGGTCAATGTTTGGGTCGTATCGCTCCATGCTGGTATGACGCCGGCTACCATCGAAGCCTCCGGCAACATAGATCATGTCTGTTGAGCCAAATGAGAAGGAACACACTTCTAAGTTTGTTGTTTTTGTAGACTTTTCTTTTAGGGTAGGGTTTTACACAAAGGCGGTAATTCGGTGTGGATGACCGCCTGACCATTCCAGTAGTACACCAGAGAAGATCCTCTACCTCCGAGTGTTGTGGCCCCGGCAAGACCACGGCGTACATTCATGGTGGCGACGGTGTACCAGACGCCATCTTCGTCTGCTGTGTAGTCCAGGCATTCCACTGAGCTGAGCCTCGACCGGCCATCATAGCCTCCAATCACATACACTCTGTCATGGAGGGACACTGTGGCCACGTAACGCCTCTTCCGTGCAATGTTCTGTAAAAGGCATGCCTGGGATCAGTCAACTGCACTATGATAATAGAAATCACAATGTGTTATTTCAAATACTTACAGGTAGGAAGCTCCATTCTTGAGTTTTAGGATCATATTTCTCAACTATATCGATTGGCGACTGTTGACTGCCAAACCCGCCTATAACCAAAAGGACTTCTTTGGCACCTGAAAATGCCAATAAATTCATTTTATCTTTTTACATCAAGAACAGTGTGGCCTACAAATGAGGTATATGGGAAAAGTGCATACAGGTAAATTGCTATTAAGAACAAGAAGCGCACCTAATCTAGCTTGTGTGCGTGGACCCTGCATTTCACTCCTCAGCTCTGGTCTTAAGTGGAATTTCTTGGCCTCATCCACAAGGTCTCGACAAGGTAGACTACAGCGAATGAGTGGCTGGAAACATTTCAAAACATGCTTATGGTAACTTGGAAAAATACCTCAAAAGTTAATCCTTCATTGGAAGCTAGGTGTATTATTACACAACAACCCATTCACTTTTATTACACAACAACCCACAAGAGGGACTTGGCCTCCAGTGTGGCAGTCCGGCTCACCTCAGAATCGATGACATCTGTAATGTAGCGAGGGGTCAGCAAAGGCATTCGAACGAACTCAAGCATGTCAGGTAAATACGGTTCTCTCTCTTTCCGGTTGTGTTTGACCCAATTCAACACTGCTTCAAATACAGGTTCTTCTGAGTCCACCTAGATGCAGACAGTTTATAATAACATTTATAGCTACAGTACAGCAACTCAATTTATATGTCATTATTATTTAACAATGAGGTGATAATTGCATTTGTAGATCATGCATAATATTCAGTGGTTAAAACAAGAATGCAACTAGCTAAGCTGTAAGTCATATTAACTACTATCAATAACTACTTATCAGCGCTAAAATATTACTGTAGTAATTGCAGAGAGTTGTTACATGGGGAAAAAAAAACTGCTTGTGGCATTAGTGTTAACTTCACAGTAAAACTGTGTGGCCTACTAAAGGTAAAACAAGCAAATTCTTTATAAGAGAGAGATGGTAGAAAGAGAAATATGTTTACTCAGGGCAAATAGTTCATGCTGGCGATTTACATGTATGGTCTAGCTTAATTTTCAAAACAAAATGACAGGAAGAATCCTTTGAGGGAAATGCTGATCTATAAATCATCATGTGATAATAACCATGTTTTAACAAAACAAGGCCTGTGGTTGGAAACAGGAATTTCCTGAGCACAAAGGCAAACTTAAATCAGGTTCCCTTCTCTGCAATTTCATTGTCAGCCAAATCCACAAAAGTGGAGGTATTGGGGGGGCCCTACTAACTGAGATTACAACAGGTTGGTACTTGCTTTTTTCTTTTCCTACTAAGGTGTTTGTAACACAATATGAAAGCTGTGAAAGTCAAATACTATGATTCACACAACTGAAGCCATGCCATTTTCAGGCATCTTAACACTAACTCTGACTCTGAGAACTGCTGTAGGTACAGTTGCGAGAAAAAGTTTGTGAACCCTTTTGAATTTCCTGCATTCCTGCATAATTGGCTCCTAAAACATGGTCTGATCTTCATCTAAGTCATAACAATAGATAAACACAATGTGAGTTAACAAATGGGAAACCACTGCTCTCCACAAAAACACCCCCAACTCGCCCCTCCCACTTTCACTTTTTGCACATTAGAATTTAAATTTTTTATTTTTTTTATTTTTTTAAAACAGTGTCTGTGTCGAAAAGCTCGCCATCCACACTAAACCACCCAAAATGCATACTTTCTTCCATGGGCATGCACATACCACTTGAGTATGTGGGGTTCACAATTTTTTCCTCACAACTCTAAATAGATCTATTGGTCAGCAGAGTAGCCATTATTCTTACAGACTTATCTCAGGTCTTTCCTGTCACAAATTTACTTCCATAGTATACAACAACCACAGGCCAAGCAAATTGAACAGCACACTTGAAAATAAAAGCGAAAAAATGCCAATGCCTCAATATATCCACAGTTTTCCTACCTGGATTTCATCACATTTTATAAGCTTTTCAACTTCTGTCTGGCTGAGCAGCATGAACTCCTCGTGCTGAACCACCTCAGGGAAGTGCTTTTGGGAAAAGAGCTCGGCGGCCTGCATCAGGTCAAGGCAATTGTGAGTCTCTGCAAAGTCTCGAATACCCAGACAGTTGGTGGGATCAAGCTGACTATCCAGAAAATCACAACATGCTCTTTTCACCCCTGAAGAAAACAAAGGTACATTTGTATTTGTACATATGCATCCTTCAAATTCAGCCAAATCCTGATAGGCAAGATTCTCAAGTCATGCATCACTCCAGATGTGTAGCTGTTGCAGCCAACTCATTTGAAAACAGTTGCCAAGCCTATGTTACATATTATACTCACAGTAATATGAGCTGGCTTCAGAACACACTATTCAAATCAGGGTACAGCACTTCTAACCTTACCTTTGAGTTGCAGCAGGCATGCTGCAGGAAGCAGTTCTTGTACATTCTCCACTGTAACAAGCACTGTCTCTGTGTAGACAAAGTCCAGAAGGATCTCCATAGTTGATGCGGTAAGCCCCTGAATGTCGACAAAAGATTTCCCCTTCTCTGCTAGCTGCAGAGCCACAACAACAGTGACATATCAGGTATAATGACAAGGAACACATCATTAATGGATTATGTATAGGGGTTAATCCCTTAAAAAATCTCTCATGTTTGTCTTTTAAGCATGAGACTCAACTGCAGTCAGTTTTATTAGTGAAGGGAAATGTTGCCTTAGTGATTCTCGGAGAAGTGAGCTATGTCAAATAAATTGGGGAGAAATATTAGATTCTGAAATATAACCGGGGCGCCTTCCTTTTCCTGAGAATAGTGTCCATTATGCTCTCAATTTATTTCTATCATACCATAGGTAACACATTTTGAAGAGGCAAATAATTTTATATCCTTCTTTGTAGGGCAAGTATTTAGCACTCAAAAAATGAACAGTTTTAGAGTTACCTCACTGGTGAACATGGCACAAAAGTAGTCACTGCAGGCGGCCAGGACAATACGGTGAGCTGGAAAATCTGTGTTCTCCACCCTCAGAGTGATATCACAGAGTGTGTTGCTCTTGCGAAGTGAATTCATGGCATTGAGGATGGATTTGGCATGGGAGTTGGTCATGATGTCTTTAGGAGCCATGATGAGTTGATGAGAACTTCACACGGATATCAAAAAACTCCAAGAATCTAATAAATAAACAGCCAGATAAACAACCCCCATTGAGAATGGTTTTAGGTCAAACCGTACCTGAGGAAATAAAACAATTACTCTTACCACTCTACATGTAGACATTTTACACACTGGACATACAAGCCATAAACAATAAACATAAACTGGACAAGAATGAGCCTCGATATCTGTCTTAGCCTTTATGTTGCTGCCCTGCGATATTATTTATCATTTAATGTGTGTGTGTGTGTGTGTGTGTGTGTGTGTGTGTAATTACAACAGCAATTTTCTGGCATACAGCGATAAAAAGAAATACAGTTTGAATGCGCAATGTTTACTAGCCAATGCTACCTATGTGATAACTGACAGGATGGAGGGCGGGGGGAGTTGATACCGCTGCACGTTAGCTAGCAGCCAACGTCAACCCAGAGCTAACGCTAACTCTAAGCTAATAATAAAGACTGTAGCTTTGTAAAGTTTGTTAATGATTAGAGGAAGACAACAAATGAACAGAACACATGAAAAACATTTACCTGCCACCGCGGTGATGTTGGTATAAAACGTCTGAGTAGCTTTACTAGCTAGCTAGCTAGTTAGTAGCAACAAAGTCTCTTGCCCCAGTTACTGCTGTCACACTGTCTCTGGTGAAAGCCACTCAACTATAGGTAATCCATGGTGACCTCTGATGGGGTGCCACTAGCGTGGTCCCTCTTCAGAAAAATGTGTGTTGGAAATTTCAAGATAATGTAATATTACCTCCGACACGATTTTTTCCCTAGCTATAATATCTCATATACATTATACAGTTAACTACAGCAGGTCATAGCAAAGAATCTCTAGGTTCAACGTAAACAGGCAATACGTCAGTATACGTGCGCGCTCCACATGGACGCGTTTCATTTCAGAAGCAACATGCCTTCCGCGCGTCCTCGTTTACTCATCACCATAGATCCTGTAAGAATCGTAAAGTGAATAATTCGTCCATATAAAGCGACATATGTTGGTCTGATAAGTTTATACTAAGCTTCCCTCAGATATCCAGGAGCCCGGAGCAGAAAAAATCTCTATTTTAAACACAAACAGTTGTTTTTTGAGCCACCCAAGGACAGTCGTGATAACGTGTAGGAGGAGCTTGCGGCGTGTTTCCGGTAAGACCAGGCCGAAAGACAACACAGTAATCTATGTAGTCTACTGTATTTAGAAATATAGAATAGTGACGGAATAGTTGTAGGCAATTGTGGGACACTGTCGGAAGATAAATTGTTTAATCCTTTAGGAGTTGCCGTTGACCATATCGGGTGAAGGAGTGGCAGCTGGACTGCAATGGAAGCCGAGTTTAGGGAAATCGATCAACTCGGGAGTTGGAGCGCCATTTACCAGGTAGGATCTCTCGGCAAATCAAGGTGTAAAGTGTGTCGAGACTCGGACAAATAATCAACTAGCCTGCGCCTACACAACTATCATTTCTGTGGTTATTTGCCTAGCTCCTGTTAGTTGACCACCCTCCTCCTCAGACCAATCCGATGATTGATGTGTCTGCCTGGGTCTCATAAGCAGCAGACCTAATCACATTATTGCTTTGTATGTGGGTAACAATCGGAAGCAAATGACACATTTAACGTCGCTTGAGATTTTGTAGCACGTGTTTTCACACTAATACCGTTTGAATAATGCTTTCTTCAGCCTCCCCTCAGCCTGGGGTCACCACTTTCCATGATTTTTTCACTGCTTCATATACAAAATAGCCATTAATCAATGGTATGCTGGCATTTAGTATTGATATTAATATATTTTACTGTTGTATATAGGCCTACTTGCTATGTCAAACCACTGCCACCCCCAAAACACACACACACACACTGTAGGCCCAAATGTGCCACAGTGAGGTAGTTTCTCATTATATATTATCAAGGAGAATTTGACTTGTGTTGGTGGTATAGTTGTGTTACTGGAGGTAAAACTCCCTTTTCAAGATTCTTAATAAATTCTTGAGACTGCCAGTGGTGGGCCAAGTCAGAGAGGCTTCTGGACCTTTTTTTGTTGTTGTATGAATTCAGTTTTGAAGTCTGTAACAACTACAGGGACAAAATGTGAATGTAATGTCTTTTATATTCTCTCACAGGAAATTCGTCAGCAGTCAAGTGAGCTGCCTTGCAAACTCGCCAAACTACCCGAAAACAAAAGTCGGAATCGTTACAGAGATGTTAGCCCATGTAAGTTCCACTTTACTCTCGCAATGCAATGGACACTATCTATCTAGATATTCCTGTAAAATGATGATATTTGAATTGAGGGTGGCCCAGCACTTGACACCTGCAGTGTTAGGTCACACCTAAGACAGCTGAAGCTCTGTAATCGCCTATTTATGATCAAATTTCAGCCCCTTCTGTGTAGTGATCGTACCAGCCAGAACGCGGTTGCTAAGTTGATTCACCCACAGCTGAATCTGACACACACACAGTCGGCTCACCTCTGATTCACCTCAGACGCAAACTTTGTATTAATCATTTTGTTAACACAGCATTATTATTACACAATAGGCCAACCGTGCATCATTGTGGCTGGTGTGACATGAAACGTGACTTCTTATTCCTGTTCTATGTTAAATTCTCAAGAGAAGTTGATTTACTATGATGAATTTATTGAGGGTATCACTATGGCGATGTTAAATGTCGGCAAAGCTTCCTACAGTCTTATCTTTAATGTGAATACTGTTCAGCAATCATCTTGGGCACATCGCAGATGACTACTGATGTGCCTTGTCATGTCAGAATAACACTTTCTATTTCCAACCAATGCCCAGAATAACCAAGTATTCAGTGTAATTGTTTTTAGCCCATAATTATTCAGTATTTCTTTGTACAGCGTCACAATCCAACAGCTGAACTATGTGGTTTCCTCTTTTTCACATCAAATAGGCTATGCAAATAGTGCAAACCATGTTTCAGTTTGTTACATGCCACCCAGTGTGTTGTTTTCTGTACTTTTTTACATGATGTGAAAATCAATAACAGAAACATGTTTATTCTATTGAGTTAGCAACTGAAATACTCTTTCACTATAAGAAAAATAGACATATTCTATCCTGCTAATAAAACCAGAAACCAACACCTGTGTTTTGTTCAAAGACAGACATATCATATGTTCTGGACAGCTGTGCCACTCTGAGTGCCTCAAGACAATTGCATTTATAGTCCCTGGGGGTTATGGGATATTACAAACATGTCACGATTCTTTTTTTTCTTTCTCCGCAGTCGACCACAGCAGAATCCATCTGCAGCTGGGTACAAATGACTACATCAATGCCAGCCTAATATCTGTAGAAGAGGCACAGAGGAGCTACATCCTTACTCAGGTAAGTACTTAGCTTGAGGTTCTGGGGAGAAAAATACACTGTTGCTGGATTAACAATGATGGTGCTTTGGTTTCACATTCATATGACTTTGTGCCACATACAAAGGGGTAGTCCTCCCTAACACAGGTTTCATATATGCGTTTCCCACAATCTTGGACATTTCAGTTAATATTTGTTATCATGAGCAACTTTCTCACAAAGCTAGAGAACCACATCTTTAAGCTATAATGTCATCAATAACCATCCTGTGGCTCATTGACATTAAATGTGGCTGACTTGAGGACTTGTTTGAGCTCTTACACAAAAATGAGGTTCATTTCGTGGCAATTCACTTGAAAATGTATTTTAAAAAACCCAACCTGGATTTAGTCACACTTTGTTTCTATTTATCAGTGCAGTGGCTCCAGAAAGTGTTTGATGATGGCACTGATGTATGATGTGTGCAGATTAGGCTGACCTCTCTAACATCATAGCAATAACCCTAGTGAATTAAATGACTGATCGTTTTAAATGTATTGTTGTTTTTTTTTAAAGAAGACTTGGCTAGGAAAGCAGCATCAAGACAAACAAAAAGTTGCAGTCCAACAGCATACAACCGTGTTTAAAGTTAGAATACAATCAAAATCACATAAAAGAGAGAACAAAGTAAAAAATTCTATATAAGCGCTTCAAAAGACAACGGTCCAATATCAGGCTAGGAGTCTTATGGGCCAAATCTATTTTAATCTTGACTTAATAAAGCAAAGACAGATCTTTATTGAGTCTGCCTCAAGATCCTCCGGTATCATTTTAAACTCACCAAGGGAGACCAACTCTTTCAGCTGTAAATGGTTTTGCAGTGGAGAGGGAGTAGAGGACATCCAGGCACTTTTGTCTCATTCAGCTCTGGGGACAGATAACAAAAACAGTTCCTGAGACTTTGAACGGCCATTTCCACCAAGTTTTTGCCGAGATTTAAGTGCACAAATAATGAGGAAACAGACCCTGAATGGCCTTACGGATATAAATGTATAGCTTTACAGTCAGCAGTAAACCTCATTGGTCCATGATACACAGTGTCCAAGGCACTAAGGCACTGGGAGGAGGCATGTGCTGACAGAACATCACTATAATGAACTACTGGAATTAAAGTGGTGGCAACAAATTACTTTTATCTATAAATAGGGAGACACAAATCGATTTATTCTGTGCTTTTTGAATTCACACTGGGAATACTAACCCACTGCTCTAATACCACATCTGTCCCATTTGTCTTTTCAGGGACCCCTTCCTAATACATGTGGCCACTTCTGGGAGATGGTGTGGGAGCAGAGGACCCGCGGTGTTGTGATGCTGAACCGAGTCATCGAGAAAGGATCTGTGAGCAGCGGTTTCTTTCTTCACAGTGCGTCAGTTATGTCATTACTGCTTTTCTTTGGTCCTCAAATGTGAAGTACAACAACGTTTGGTTTCAGGTGAAATGTGCCCAGTATTGGCCACACAGAGAAGAGAGAGACGCTCTCTTTGAAGACACCAATTTCAGACTTACCCTTATTTCAGAAGACATCAAATCTTACTACACAGTCCGTCAACTGGAGCTGGAAAATCTGTCTGTAAGTATCAGATTAGTGGTCCAGTGTTCAGATACTTGATGCATTTGGCTCCTGGCCTCTTCTCTGTCTTTTAGGTCACTTATTACATGGTTGAATTTGTTTTCCTCAATATCCTCCTACAGACAAAAGAAACTCGGGAGATTTTACATTTTCATTACACCACCTGGCCTGACTTCGGGGTACCAGAGTCTCCTGCCTCCTTCCTTAACTTCCTGTTCAAGGTGCGAGAGTCCGGTTGCCTCGGTTCAGACCAGGGACCAGTGGTGGTGCACTGCAGTGCAGGAATCGGACGCTCTGGGACCTTCTGTCTTGTTGACACCTGCCTCTTACTGGTTTGTACACAGCTCGACTATTGAGAAATCATGGAGCTAACAGACTTTACCTCTGGGACTATTTACATTGAGATGTTTTAGGAAATTAACTCACACGTATCTAGAGTGACTTACAATGAGTGCAACAGTAGAATAAGTCTAAATTCCTTGATCATCAACATTACAAGCAATCAGTAGCAAAGAGTGCAGGAGTTAGAGCTCCAGTGCCCTGACACTAGATGTAATAGTCTCATAAATATTCCTTAAATTAACAGCTCACTTTCCAGTAGCATCCAGTAACATTTCATCTAGTACTTTTAACTTTTACCTTGCATTTATGTACTGCACGTCTTCTCTACTATATTTAGATGTCCATGCGCAAGGACCCATCATCTGTGCGTATTCGTGACGTGCTACTGGAGATGCGACGCTACCGTATGGGCTTGATTCAGACAGCAGATCAACTTCGATTTTCCTACCTCGCTGTCATTGAAGGTGCCAAGTGCATCATGGGAGACACCTCTCTGCAGGTAAGTCCCTTCTCTATCTTCTGCTCTTTCTTTTTGGTGGTTTTTAAGTTGAAAATGCCATTTTTGTCGGCTCAAGAAATGCATATGTGCAGATAACTGAGCTGTATCAAATGTGTTGCAAAGCCTGATGAAATGTGAATCTCAATTTTAATTCATTTTAATTTTGAGTAATTTTCACATTGTTTTTGTGAAGGAATCGTGGAAAGAGCTCTCAAACGAGGAAGATGTTCCCCCAGAGTTCCCACCACGTCCTCCTCCACCGCCTGCCAGAGACCCTTACAATGACAAAGTTGAGCCATCCTTCCTTAATGAAAATGATGAGATCATCCGACCGAATGAGATCCGCACTCTAGGGTAAACATCCAATTCATTTTGAAAGTCCTTTTCTGCCTTCTATCTAGAATGGTTAATTTAATTTTTTTCTTCAAAGGACACAACCGCTCTTAGTTTGAAGGAAAGCATCCATGTCTGCACAATGAATATCTACCGTTTCCTCATTCAGGTCCTCACAAGAGCCTGAGTTGCGAAGGAGGAACATTGATGGCCCACAGCCTCCCGCTGAGTCTGTTGATCAGCCTGATGGTCAGATGGGAATCCAAGACCGTACCTCCAAAGCTCCAACCGAATGCCAGCAGGAAAGTGAGGCAGAGGAGGAGGAGTTCACCCAGGCAGCGGAGCAGCCAGGGGAGAGCTCTCCTCCACCGGGGTCTTGGTCCCCTCTACTAGCCAACGTGTGCCTGTGCACGGCGTTGGCTCTTGGTGCTTATGTCTGTTATCGAGCCTGTTTCCACTGATGTCTTTCCTTCCTCCTTCTTTTGTTCCTCCCTTTTTCTTCACTGTTTTTTGCAGAGTGAATTAGGCTGGCCGCCCAGCCTTCTTTGACTCTGGGTTTACTCTGCGAGCGAGTGGATTGTTTTGGACATCAGCAGATTCAGGTTCACTCGTTAAATTTACAAATGCAGTGCAAGGGGTTGGTTGGCAGTAAGGGGCTGCTCTTTCCCTATTATCCACCATTACTCTCCTTCAAACTGTCCGTTTGGATGCTCAGGACCTCGATTTTTCAGGTGTCACATCCCAACTACATGTGCCGACTTAAAAATTACAAGTCTGTGTATGTTTCCCTTTATAGCGGTTCGTAGAGAAAGGGCATGTTTTAGCCCCTGTGTTCCGTGAACCACTCTGAACCAAGCTGAATGGTCTGTCAAATCACTTATCATGTGTGCCCTCTCTTCATTTACTAAATGACACTCGTATGTGTCTTTCCATTTCAGCCTTTGCTAATGTGTCCATTAAGCTTTCACTTCATTTTTTTTCACAAATCTTACGCGGATGAGTCAGTAATCACAGAGCCAGATATTTGACCTGCCTGTCTACAGACATACTGATGAGGGAAATACCAAGCATCTTTTGTTCTCCTGTAGATGGGTCAGTATTAAACCCCAAAGTAAGGTGAAGCTAAAATGTGGATGCTAGAGGGATGTTACCCTGTACCCACTAGATGATGGATGCATGCAGGGGGGCCTTTGATATTGTTGTCTGTCTTCACTAGTGGCCCATGTAGGGCTGTAGGAGGCATGCTGGTTGAGTATATATGCGTGTATATATATATGTGTGTGCGTGTGTGTGTGTAAATTTGTGCGAGGGGTAGTCGTTGGAGCTTTCTACTGATGCTTGAGTTAAATCTACTTAGAGAGAAATATTCAAGCTAATATGATAACAATTATGTCAAATGTGAGATGTAATCTAGGGTGCCTCCTGGTAATTGATTCCCCATGCTTATTATTTCCCATGGTAGTAGGTACAGTGTGTTTTGAAGAGAAACGGTGCATTCGCTGCACATTGTTGTGTTTGACTTGGGCTGAGATGTCTCATTCTCCCTTTGCCTGGCATTCTCAAAAATTGGCTTTAGCAAAATCTTGATACAAATACAATTTATACAGTTAAGCTCTTAAGGAGTTGCTCCAATATTACCATGATTCAGGGAGAACAACTTTTCAGAGTCACCACTTTGGATGAAATGTGCAGAGGCTTTTTCTGCTGAGAGACGTGAATGTGTAACATACCCAAGTTCACCTGATGTGTGATGTAATTTCAAGTGTTTCAGTCAATAGTGTTACTGAACAAAGGAAGCCACATTTACGCACAAGAATGCCAGATTAACCAATGGAGACACAAAGTAGCTAACGCCCAACTCTTTTCGCCAGCAATACAAATACTTAATAGTAGGTCACCCTTTAGGTTACCAACCTCTGAATGCTGAACCATCCTGCCTGTTTGAACAGGGAACCAGGGATTTTGAACAAACCAAAAATCAAACACCAGCACAGGGATAAAAACAAAAACATACACTGTAGTGATGATCTGTTTTGTCATGGCGTGGCCCTGAGCCAGCAATATTGTTTTGTATGATTACTTTTAACTTTTTAAACATCCTGCAGTTGTGAATCAACAGGTTTGTCCTGAGAAGAGATTAGTTCAGCTGCTAGCATTCAGTTTACCTTTGTGACTCAAGAAAGTACAGTACTTGAGTCCAACAGCTGTACCTTTCTCTAGAATGTATAAATGTCCTATTCATGGACACACCCTTATAGATATATATTTTTTCAATTCAGGTTTCAGTGTGCTGAGTTATTTTGTTCTGCTTCAGCAAGGGATTAAATCACAGCACCTGGGCAGCCATTGCACCAGGTTTTCCTGTTTTTCTATACTTATGCTGAACTTGAAAACATGTATTTTTTATTTACAACCATCATTGTTTTCCTTTTTTAATAAAAAAAAGTCTACTGTTGATTTATTCTGGTTTTGAACTGATTTATGTTCATAACTTAATTCTCGATGGGCCAGGGTTGTCACAACATTCAACATAGTGAAAAGATTCAAACATAGTGCTTTTGGAGGATTGTGTGAAAAGGAATTATTTGTTCCCAATGCAAAAGTGTGTATACATGTCAGCACTTAATTCAGGTAATTGAATCAGCCATATCCAAACCTGACAATGCACAATACGTGACCATAGACCCTTTAGACTAAAGGTGATGGCAGACTAACAGAGCCATGTTTTGATGCTGCCCCAGATTGCACAGTCTTTGCCAGGATAGGCAATATGAAATAGTATTTTATATATATCTTATTCAGTATCATTTTTTTTCTTAAATAATTTGCAGACCACAGCTGCTTCCCATATTCCCAGGAGGTGGGACAAAACAAAATGTTAGCCTTACTTATGACTTAAGGGAACAACTACCCTGTAATTTATTATATACCCTTTGGCCCCAGCTGTCCTGGTGACAAATTGATATGGTTAGACTAAAACCTACTAACCCAACTACCTGTGCTAGCCAGTTAATGCAACAATTTCTAACAAAACAAAGTGTTATGAATGAGCACCAGACTATATCCCATGTTGCATACACTTCACTACACTTACAATATGGTGCATTGCCATAAATGCAGCTCATTTTGCCTGTCATTTAACTAGATTTACCTATTATTTGATTAGTTTTGCCCTTTGGTGATGATACTACAAAAACAAATTACTTCACAGACACACTTTCTGATGACCCTCCAGTTCTAAACATCAAGCACCACTTGGTAGAACAGAGCCCAAGTTCATGACCTTGTGTATTTGCATCACTGTCACGCCAACATACCAGGTGCATAAAGATGGCAGTCTCCATCACTGCAGTCATTCAGTCCACACAGTGTGTCTTCACTTGTCTGGGTTTGTTTCCCTGTGAACTGGAGAGGATGTTGACATTGGAATATTTTGCTCCGTGGAGGAATTTGAGAAAAAGTCCTGACGTCAGACCAGGATACTTCATATTTAACTAAAGTAGCTTGTCCACTCATAGTCATATCTGGCCTACCTTGATAGCAGACAACAGTTACTTGTACTGAACAGGCCACAGCCAATGATCAAGGTTTATGACATTGCAATATGGATAGAAAATGCCTGCAACACCACAAGAATACTACAGATATTTTATAGATATGAGTGGGGCATTACACTGAATAGACAGTGAAACCAATGAGGCTTTCTCTGTAAATAAACACAAAGGTAATGTCCCATCTCTAACTATTGAATTATTTCATTATTTTAATATGTTCTGTTGTATCCACTGTTTTCTAATAATGTAGATCATGTTGTATGGCAGCCTATTATTTTGCTCTCATCTTGTCCTAATGTCTTGAAACTTTTATTTGGAATAAAGTAAAAATAAGTAAGCAATAAAGTAAATAAACAAACTACTACTACTACTACTAATAATAATAATAGTTATTATTATTGTTGTATGACATGTTTCTCAACCAAGTTACAGAATGCAGTAAATAAGTGATAAATGCTTACTGTAAGCACAGCAACCCCACCTGAAGGCTCATATAAATATCTCAAATGACCAGGGGAGAATCAGCTCCTACCTGGGTCACCTACCATTAATATGTTACAGGAGGGGTATTTAATATTGCAAATGAGATAACTGAGTCAAGTGTTTTAAAAATACCACCAGGTGGCTCTGTGGGACTGCAAGCCTCACTGGTTCCTTTGCTTTGATCGATCACTATAGTGCCTTGGCCTTTTCTTGCAGCCCACACTTTTCCTGTTTTCTATACTGCACCTGGGTCTGTTCATCAATTATCGCTTTTTGTATTTAGAGTCAACTGTTAGGATTATTCCTCTAGTGGCAGAACATGCCCTTCTTTCAGATTGATTAGAGTTTTATAGAAGAGTTATTTACTGTATGCCAAATATATTGCTTCCTCCCCTTTTAATACAGTGATAAAGGAATAATATCTAATTGCCCCTATTCATAAGGAGGTTTTTAAGGTTAATGAGAACTACCGTCTTCTGGACTTGTAGTTTGCATTACTCTTCATTGTACAAGAGCCAATGTAGAAGAGCATTTTACAATGATCTTTGGTTCATTTTACTATGAAGACCATAGCAGTTAAAGACACTCCATAATGAGGAAGGAAGGGCTTATCTGTAGACACACGCACTGGTTTAGACTTTCAGGCTTTTAAGAGCAATGCGCTGGTATTGGTACAAATGATTTGGCAACAGTCCTGGCTAGAACTTCCTGTTTGGGAAACAGGAGGGAGGGTACATGCTGAACAAGAATGCAACTTAAACAGTGAGTAATAGCACTCCCAACCACGAAGCCTTGCTGACGTCAAGCAGCCAGGCAAGATGGAACAAGCTGCACTTACATGCATTGGGAAAACTACTATCAAGGTGTGGCCAGGACAGGAAGTGATCTTAAAGGCATTGTTATGCTATTGAAACAAAATGTTATCTGATCTGACAGTGTTTTCATGACTCATCAACACTTCACTCTTCATGCCGATGAGAATCTTAATTTTGTGTGAAGAGATGAAGATGTTAAGAGACTTAACAAAAGATAATCACATGGACAGTCTTTCACCTGTTAGAGTAATTTCATTCATTTTATCTGTCATTGCAGGCTCTGGGTACACATTTTACTGTGAGTTTAGTTTAATTTGTCAATACGTTAGTTAGTCAGAAGTTTAAGTTTTAGGGATCAAAATGAGTGAGTGTGATCAAATTTGGGAAAGATGAAAGGTCTGAAAAGGGGACAATAACAAATGTCAAAAGTGTAATTTACTATTGATTAGCCTACAATGCTTAGTCTAACTGCATGCAGCACGAACTCCACAATCAGAATTTATCAAAGGGGTCGTCTACTTTGCCCTGCTGACTCTTCCAGTGTGTGTCCTCAGTTTAGTTATTAACCTGGAACTTCCCAATCGCTGGCCAGCTTTAAGAGCGGGTGGGAGGATCTTTGGCTGAAAGTCTCTTTTGCAGACTGCAGATAATTTTCGCAGAGAGCCAAGCAGGGATCAGGAAATTCCTGAATGTGAAACCATGGTGAGGAGTGAGAGATCTTCCCAAAAGTATGACTCTGCACTCTGCAAAGTCTGAGTCACCACACACCAGCACCCTACAATGGAAGCTTGATAGTGGGAGGTGTGAATACATTGCCTTGTTTACCATGTTATGTATATTTACCATACCCTTATCGTTTCAAATCCTAGATAGGGTTGGAAATTGAGACTGGGGCAGCTTTCAGCACCGATCCATTTGAAACAACTTCTTTCATTCATTAGTTAACATGGCACAGTGATATATCTTAAGAACGTCAGTGCTTTTGCTGACTGAGCAAGATGGCTGTTTTCCACTCAAATGGAAAAGCACTGTGTTGCTGCTCTCCTGAAGCCGCAGCCACTCGCTGTAAGAGGTTGATGTCTTTGGTGACAGTTGTTATGACATCCACACATGAGCAGTTGTTGTTCCTGTTCCTGTCCCTGGCTACTGTTGTGAACAAACCGTCAACCATAGGCACACTGTGGCTGTAATAGGCTCAGTGCATGCATGTAGGTCATAGCGTAAATACTGAGAGGTTCAAGCTGGTGTTTCCCCGCTAGTGCGCTAGAAAGCTTCCCGCATCCTTCCTCTTGCTGAATAGAGCGAGAGCTGATGACGTTGACATAGATATAGGGTCCACATGTAAACAAAGCTCGCTGACCTCCCTACCTCACCACAGATGTCAACAGTGATGTTCAGTTTATTGTTGATGTCATCTCCATGTCATGCGTGCAAAAAGGAGACTGCGGTATGAATGTTACATTTGATGCGCATTGTGTGTCGTCAACATACAGGTGCTCCAGTCTAGATTTACTGATTGAACATTCAGTGCTTGTAGCAACTCATGATGGAATTGAAGTGAAAGGTGCGATGGTTGATGTGAACGTGACGATAGCCACATATTTAAGCTGGTGTGGGTGGTGATTGTTGTCTGCCACCACTCTCAACGCACCCTATTTCCTGTTGAGTAATTTGTACATGTCAAACCTCACAGATCACTACTACTTCTATTTAAAGCCCCTACCCATGATTTCTATTGATACTATATATGCCTGTGTTCTTGAAGAGTAAGATGGAAAATACTCTTCCTCATCTTCCTCATCCTGTTATAGCTCAAAATACTCATCTGTGCTCTAGCTCTTACAAATAACTAGTAAAAAAACATTTTTCACCCTCTAAATGTTTCAAAAAATGCATTTAGCTGTTTTTGGTGGCACTACCTTTTTCGTTTAAATTTGGATTAAGGTTTGGGCCTTTAACTCACATATGAATGATCCTCACTATGAATAAAAGCAAAGCTGAATTGTAAAGACTATAGAATGACAACTCTATTCATAACTACAGTTTACATTTCTTGCAGTTTGTTATTAAAGTATGCGGTTAGTCTTTCATCTCTATGCTTGATTGAACATCCAGAAAGTATCCAGTGCCATTTACAGTGTGCAATGATCTGAATGCTATGCACACTCACATTGTTCACAAATTCTTAACCACCTTTCTTTCATTTCAACTTCGAAAAGAGAAATGTTCACTTCCACAATTTTTTGAGCCCTAGTTGTCAAATGAAAACGAGACCTTCGCTTATTTGACCCTCAGTTAGTCTATCTGGTAATCTAGGAAATTTTAAAGCAGTGTTTTGAGGAACAGTGCAATGGGCTTAACTTTCTGTATTGACAGCAACTTCAGTGCCTCAAGGGACGTAATACTTGGATGTCTTCATTTTTATAGAGTCCTTTAAAAGTACACCACACCTGACATTACTGTTGGTCTGCGTACACCTGCCTGTATGGTAATATCAATCCTAAATGGAGCAAAATGCTATCTTTTATGGTGGCACAGATCAGGAGGGAAATGATTCCTTGTCTGACTGTGGTTAATTTCCATCATGTGAGGTTGGTTTGAATGACCGGAAGAAACCATATCCAAAATGCTACTGAATATATCCATTTTGGGAAAGAAACATTTGAAGTTCATCACTGAATAGCTCTAAAATATAGTCGACCCAGTTGGTAAAAGTGTCATATTTTTGTCAAAAAAAGGCTAAAAAAAAGTTTTTTTTACAAATGTACTTATTCTTGAAGGTCAAGGTCTGGGCATCAATAGCTAATGGCTTCTTGGTACTTTGTAAAACCAAATTTTCAGTGGTCAAAATAATCCTAACTATTTTAACATGAGAGGTAGTATACTAGATCACCTTACTCCTAATTAAAGGCATAGCACTCTCAACATTTTGCATAGAGCTACAATTTGCTAAATTTGCCAACTCTAAAAGCAGTTTCATAAATGTTGGTGAAACCCTTGTGGAAATGGGACCTGTGTCAATGCAAATTGCTTATGACTTCATGACATATTGATACATCAGTGCAGTGTATTACTTTACCACACAACAAGAAAACACCCATTGGCCTCAACATTGTGTTTAAACCATCCGTTAAACCTTTGCATACTGTAATCTCAAAGTAACATAAAGTAATCTCTTGACAACTATTGTTCTAATAAGCCAGCGCTCGTTTTGCAAGACAGAGGTTGGCCTAATGTTACACAAGAGCTGGGCAGTGGTACTTGGTCTGTGGTGACCACAAGTCACTCTTGCACGTCAGTGATGCCTCTTTTCAGTCATGTACTGCAAAATAGGAGAAGTGAATGAAGATGTTGAAATCTGGGTTCACTTCAAAACAGATCATGTTCTGGTCGCTTTACGGTAGCTCAGGCGGTCTGGGTTCCCGTTACACCCCATGTTCCGGATATCCGGTGTTCCTTTCACTTATAGGAGGAACTGTAATTCTAACCCAGAAATTTAAATGTATTTTAAATTCAGAAAGTTTATTTTATATTATAATTATTCTGTTATTAGTGTTGTGTGCTGTGTTGCTGTGAACATTATAAGGTTATTATAAGGAGCAAGTTTTGACATCCCAGCTGGCAAAACTGGTATGTAATCAATCTGTGTACCTCAACAGGCCCTGGATTCCCATGGTACACTGAATGAAAAAAAAAACAAAATTCAGGGATAATTAAAAAGAAACTGGATTTTTTAAGAGGGACCAAACAGAGAACCTTATAATTCCGTAACATCAGTCTGGGTTTGGTTCTATAAGGTTCTACCTAACTATTTACAATGAGGTAACCTCAGTTTCAATGGGAAACTGAATTAATATGATTTAATGGTAAAAATGTAATGATCAAGGCAGTGTTGATGCACATTAAGACTAGATTGTAATGCTCCTTGTCCTCACAGATTGGACAACCTCTTCCTGGCCCTTGTTTCTTATGTCTCCCTTTGTCTTCCTCCTCTACTGTGGTTGTTCTCCTCTTCATCTCTCACCCCTTCTCTCTGCTGGTCTGTGTTTCTGATGCTCTCAACCTGTGATAAAAAAATGAATGCTAATTCAATATCTAAGCTACACACATAGCTCGACTCTGACAAGACGAGTCTGAAAGGTAGATTTATTGTGATTATTTAACCCCCAAATGTTTTTTTTTAAATAACACCATACGCATAAAGTAATATTCAAAGATTAAGAATATGTGGATAACTCAATTTTGATTGAAAAATAATAATAAACATTAGCAAAAAGCCTTGAAGTGCAAAGTACAATTGAATAAATCAAATCAAGGTAGATAAAAATTGTATGCAAGAATAGAAAATAGAAAAAATACAAAAGTGCTAGAAAGTAAAACAGAATACAAGATAAAACAAAAACTGATACAGGCAATTGTAAAAAGGCTTCAATTGTAAAAAGGCTTATTCATAGAAAAAAAGTCATTCAGACTCTTATAATACCAAGCTACCAAGTGTTGCTTGATGACAAAATAGCCAGGTCGTGTTCAGTGTGACTTTTCAATGCACATTATAATCAAAAGTTAAATGTGTGTTCAGAATGAAGTGCTTTAACTACTAAATATATCATTTTGAACACATGTCACTATTGTACTGCATTTCACAATCTGTGAAGATGCCATTGAAATCCTTTCCCATGCTTATTGCCCCATGTTCATGGTGTCATTTCCTACAGTTCACCTTGACACATTTCTGTTGGCAATTGGCCTGTTCATGTCATTTATAATGTAAAACCTGCTTTGGGTATCCTGTGTAATGTATCAAGTATTATTTTTCCCTTTTGATGCAAAACCAGTAAGTGTTTCTATCAATTATGTCAAACCAAACAAGCCATAAAACATAAAAACATTTGACAAGTTGTTTTGAGCATCCACCTTATTTGATACATTAAGGAAATACAATGTGATACAGAACTCTTATTACTAATCATTACTCTTGTTATTATGTTGCCAAGAACAATATTATGAAGAACCAACAGCAAAAAGGAACAACTGTCATAAAATGTAAAAGTGACTCATATGCGGAAAAATCCTGCATTTCAAAAAATTGTACAGAGTGGACATTAGAATGACAGGTGTGTGTGTGTGTGTGTGTGTGTGTGTGTGTGTGTGTGTGTGTGTGTGTGTGTGTGTGTGTGTGTGTAGGGGGGTGGTTCGTGTGCGAATGAGGTTTGAAGACTCAACAGACTTATCATATGTCACAATTCTAGTTTTAACAATCAATAATTGTAGGATATTGGCATCTAACATTTCATTTGCTTTAGAATATCTGCTGTAGTGCCCAGAGGTAGTTGAGTGGTTAAACCTCTCACCTCTGCAACAGCATGTGTGTCCCACTGACCTTTGAAGAGTTTTCCTCCTGTGTCTACCGTACTATGTCTTCCTCGCTACTTTCCCACTGTCTAAATGAATAAATAAAGTACTAATAGCTGTATTTGGAAATGGCCAAGGTGTTGATATAAGATGGGAAAGGTGCAGTAAAGTTTTGTTCCTGAAATCATCAAGATCAATTATCATGATCACAATAGCTAGCACAATAACCAGTCATTTTATCATTGTAACCTTGATCGAGCAGCTGTAATTGGAACCCATTCAAAAGAGCACAATGAAGAGACACCATTGTAAATTATTGGTGACATCTGTTATTTTTTTGTATAGCTGAAAATCTGTCATGTGAATAGTCGGTGCCGTTGTGGAGACGATAAAGCGTTTTATTCGCATCATAGAGACACTTTCAATTTATTGATATTACCTCTTTACTCTCTTCTCTCCAACCTAAACCCCCATTCCTGACTGGTGCAAAGACCCCGCTTCCCCTCTGAGAGACATAAAGTTAGTTTTATCGTTGCAATGTCTTGTATAGCTCAGTGGCTCCAGGGTTATGGATTTCTTTCCGTGGCCACTCATGCAAACATGCGTGTGAGGTCTGTGAGGTCCCTTGGATAAAAGCATCCACTAAATGTTATGTTAGGAGATTAATAGGTTTGAAATACCCTGAAATACGATACTCACAGGTCCATCTCCTGCATCCCACCAGAAAACGTACACACACGCTGTTTTTGATCTTAACAGAAAGAAAAGGTTACGGTGACTCAAGAAGGTCTACTGCTGTTATGTTGCACGCCCTTTTCATTTGTACATTGTACCTACCAGGTTCTAATGTTGAAATTGTGCTTGTGTTCAACGTGTTTGTGCAACAACCCAATTGCCTCACTTCCATTGTTTAAGTTTCTTCTAAGCTTTATTTTATCTCAGCTCCACTTCCTCCATTTTTACTTGTTTGTTTTTGCTGACATGTAACAAAGGCACAAGCACGCCATGTCTCAATATTAGGACAGTTTCTATTTCATAAACCCCAGTGTGCTCTCAGCATGAGGTCCAGCGCACTAACGTTGCTGTATTTTTTCTGACTGCTTTCTCCCTCGTTGATGTCAAATAGCATCAGCGGCGCGTCTCTTCCCTGCAATGTGCCAGTAGGTTGATTATTGTTTTGTCTCTCTGTACAAATGGTATTAATCTCACTCTCTCCCATCTCTCCCTCTCTCTGTCCCTTCATCCACCTCATTCTCCTCTCTCCTTCCTCTGTCTCCCTGCAGGCGAGCTCATACGGTGACGGTGTTGTTCATTCTGACCTGCGCTCTGGTCTACGTCACGCTGTTGGAGGAAACCCCCCATAACACGGCCTATAACACCAAGAGGTCAGCAGGCACCGCCCATCACTTCCTCCACTCCCTGCGTCACGTTAAGAGCCACGACCCCGCAGGACCCGACCGGATCTGATGCGGTCGAGTCGGCCTGAATAGTCTCACTGAATCACCGGGGTTTTGCTCCGGCTAGGGTTTAAAATGATTGTTCAATAATAGTAAGGACGTTTTAGTCATTGAGTTTTGCATCAGTCTGGGCTCAAATGTTCATTTCCTGACATTTTTTGTATCCAGGAGGCACCTGATTACAATGTGTACAGGGAGACAGATAGTGTGTGAAAAAATAATGTGAATTTTAAGGCAGAAAGAGACTAGCGTTGTAAAGGCCTGCCTGTTAGCGGTCTCCTCTCGATGCCTTGAGAGTCACGCCACATTATCATCCAGGGCTAGATTTAGAGGTCACAACAAAAACAACCGATGAGCACACACACATAACATAAATGTCTCACTTTTTAGTGCCACACAGCCACAGGAACGTGGGTGAGACGCACATCCCTCCCGTTGCTTTGAGATGAATCACTTCCTTCTTCAGCAGCCTTCACCTTCAGCCCAGCTGGCATCCCTTTTAAGGCCACATGTAGCTGCATGTTCCTCTTTAAAATGATAGGCCTGATGACCAAAACGGTCTTTTTAAAACAAAAAATTGCGAACACGAAGTAGCATGAATACCAGGGAAACATGACGTGGACGGAGGAGGAAACACAACGGGGTCCGAGCCAGTCTATTACATTTACTGAAGATTATAGACTTAGGTAACAAACGCAGAAAATCACTTTGCTTTGATTTCCGGCATGTTACAAATGGCTGTTGGTATCAGATTTCATTTGCCTTAGTCAAACTTTCTCAATACCCCATTTTAGCCTGATATCAATGACAGCACGTGTCCATCCCTGAAAGCATCGTGTGCAAACCCTGTTAACTTCAGAGACAGATTTAGTGTCAGAAGCAGGTTTTTTGAGGTCATTGACGTTGGTCAGGAGTTCCCATGAACTGATCCAAACTGGTCTCAGCGCTGAGCTCGTGCCTGTTCCACGGACTCATGACTCAACCCAGATGAGTCTTTGGAGCCAAGCCATGGAGAAAAAGGCTTGCTTTGTTTTACGACTCTTAAGTGCAGAAAGAGAGTTCCTTAATTCAAGTCTCATGACGATGAGCTATTTCCATTTTTCTGTTTATTTTTTTCTGTTTTTAAGGAACAGAAAATATAGATGCCAGGAGCTCTGTGTGTGTGTGGTGAATAGGAATAGCACCACAGGCGTGCGTGTGTATGTGTTTACGTGTGTTCGTGCAGACAAGAGGGATTGTGGGACAGATCTTAACAGGATTTGCCGCGGTCAGCGCAGTCCGGCTCATCGGGATAAAGATGCTCAAGCTTCTTCCTGGCAGCGAAGTTCACGGCATTCATTCATACACACAGGCTCAATCTTGTTCGCTCACACACACACACACACACACTCTTACATACTCTTACTCATACACACATACACTCTTCTTTCACACAGACACACACTCCCACGCCCCTTGGCAGGCAGTGTTTTAAATCCCGTTGTGTGTGTGTGTCCAGTTGCTAAGCCTTCCCTCTTCGCTGTAAAGTCCAGAGCGGCGTCTTCGTCTCGTCGCATGCCCTATATTTTTCCAATCAACAGACAAACAGGGACGGGTGGCAGCGCGTCCTCAAAGCAGCAGGTTCAGATTAGCCTCGTCTGTCAGCTCAGAGGGAAGGAAGGAAACGGGAATAAGCAGGAGTCATCTGTGGAGAGCTGTGGAGGCCTCCAGGTTTATTTGATAGAAATCGTGTCATCTGTATTGGTCTCTTAAATCTAGCAGGATAGGCTGGTGTTTAGATGGATGGTTCAGTCCACCAAGAATGCACTTACACCAGTATTGGCGTTTTTCAGATATTAGAAACTGAAATTATTAGCATTATTTTTAAGGACAAGGATAAGGACAATTTTTTTTTTTTTCTTTAGCAAAACTAGTAATGGTCAGTTGGGCTGAAAATCATTTTATTGAAAAAACACATAGAAGTCCTATACAGTACATTATATTGTGACATGATGCAGTAGACTGTTTGGTAATGTATTGT